>PVJN01030993.1:0-25197 GCA_004026805.1 Lasiurus borealis | reverse complement strand
GATCTAATTCAATCTAACTTGTAAATGTTCTCTCCCCCAGACCTTTTTCTGAGCTTGCAAATTCATCCTTACACTAGTGCATCAAAACAGTAAGTAGGATTTTTCTTGTTGCCATGGAATTGATGACTAGTGCTTTCTTGTTGGGGACAAGAGAAACAGAGAACTTGACCTTTTAAAAGGAAGCTTAGACATGAACTATGCTGCCATAATCTACACACTTTCTCTCTCTCTCTCTCTCTCTCTCTCTCTCTCTCTCTCTCTCTCTCTCTCTCTCTCTCTCTCTCATCTCTGCCTCTCTCCTCTCTCTCACTCACACAATTCTGAAAATTCTGGAGATATAAAAATAAAAATAAAGAAGAAATTGTTAGAGCTATGAGTTTCTAATCTTGCAGAACACAGAGTGGATTTTCTTTTACTGTTTAAGCCAATGGAAAGGGTGCAACCAAGAGAATTGCTTACAGAGACTAAGATCTCCCCTCAAGAAGGTGCCATTGGTATCCATATTCTGTGCAATTGCTACTAAAGCAAGGGATTTCTTGTCTGTTCCCTGTACCTTATACTAGTTACCACATTTAAGCCAATCTGTTTGTATCCTGCCCTGCTCATTCAGAAATGGAGGTTGTTGAGCAAGGAACACAGTAGCAAAAAGCTGGGCAGCATAGAATGGGAGGGAGTGTACTAGCACATGTAGAGATGAAATGATTATTGACACAGAGATTTGTAAGGGATCTTGGGTACACACACTTGGGAATATCCCATATCTACAATCATTAGTGCTCCCCGCCCCCCCTAAATACACCACTGAAGAACTAACTCCTTTATGTACCCCAGAGAGTGCCAGAATTTGAATGTTTGTCCTCAGACACCCTTAGGGTGTCGACAGCCACTCAGTGGTATCTAGAGAAAGAGCAGCAACCAAAAGACAATTCATTTTAAGTACTTGGAAATGTGTTAGACACAGTCAGTGGTCAATAAATATAGACTATTATTCTTTTATCCTTGGGACTCTGGAGTTCTTCTGATTGATTCAGAAAGTATTTGGCTAAAAGGCAACATTAAATATAATTAATGGATACTTAAGTAAAAACTTAAAGTATGTGATAAATACATTATGAGATACATAAGTGACAACTTCTAAAATATAACATTTTCTATTTTTGCTTGAGATTAAGAAGAATATATGCTATTACCACAAGACATAGATCACTGCATATAAAGTATTAATGCAATTAAGCTAAATATATATTCAATCAGAGCACTTAAAGTCACTGTCTTTGAGTATTAATCACTGACAAGATATATAGAGTATTCAAGGAAAGTCATGTGGATTTTCTCCTAAACCTAATTAGAAATATCCAATAAACATACCAAAGAACATTAGTCAAATCAAATTAGTATGGGGCATAGCTAATTTCATTAATTTGAAAACTAACATTTAAGAGAAAATTATAATTCACTTAGAGATATTTAAAAGGTAATTGATTAAGACAATATATCTTTTGGGTCATAATATAATTGTCTTATATAATTTTACAAAGAAAAATGAATAAAAATGCATTTCACATCACCTAACTCATGTTCTTCATTTGCTTTGATTTTATGTACTTAGGTAGAATAATTTAAATTTTCTTAAATAACTAAGGTAAAATAAAAAAAGCATTTGAAAACTAGAAGAGTAGGGATATTTTCATGCCACATATTTTAACAATTTCACTCACTTAATTATATTATAAACAAGCACTAGCTCTTATATTAATTATCTCAGGAGTATATAGTAATTTAATCATCTTTTAATTAAAGTCTGGTCTCACTTTGCTTTTCTAGTCTTTTGAGTATTATGTTGCTCATTGCTAGCTCTAAGAATTGTCAATCAATTGATCTTCATCTCATAGTGACACAACACCAAGTAGATTTGGAGCCATTGCCAACTCTGCTCTAGAATATGAAGAGAGACTCACTGCAGCATCACTGTATCATAGAAGGCACTGGTTGTTGAAAAGAGCAGATAAAGGCTACACTTTGCTAAATCAAGCAAGGTTTTCTTATCTGAAAGAATGTGTGAGTTTTAGCACTTTAATTTTCCCCAGGAAGGTACATGGTTATAGACTATATAGCATCTAATCCAGGTTCACATTAAGCCCTTTATCCTGGTAACTATTGACCCAGTGCAGGAGACACCTAATTTATCTAATATAATTAATTACAGCGGTACCTCAAGATACGAGTTTAATTCGTTCCGTAACCTTGAGGCATGGGAAACTATGAGACGCTCGAGTCACGGTAAACTGGTGGGTCGTGTGCAGCTGGCCAATCCTCGCAATTACTCCTATCTCAAATGTTGCTCGTATTTCAGAGCAAAAATCGCTTGCTCGATGGCTCGTATCTCAAAAATATCGTATGTTAGAGAACTCATATCTCGAGATACCACTGTATAGTATTTTCTTCTTTTTAATCAATAAATCTATTTTCATGGTTTTCTTATTTTGTTATTAAAAATCTAGAATTTGTTTCCAAGTGCTCCCTCAGTAAATTTAATACTAGCATTTCCCTATTTCTGAAAATTTTCTCACATAAAACCAATTCTAATGCGAATGCATTTAGCCTACTGGGACATCATTCACAAAGAACACAAGAGAACCACATGCAATATATGGGGAGCAAATGATTTCAACAAAGCCATTACTTGCATCATCCAATAGAAAACTAAAAAGATTTGTTAAGATCTCACAACAATTCACTGGGTGAATTGATTTAAATAGAAGCCTTGTTACATCAAACTTAACAGGAAAAAAAAATTTAACATATCATGACACTTAATATTTGGTGATTAATTCATTCATCAAAGTGTAGGGTACGCCAGTAACATCTGTAAAATGGTGAGTCATTACATTGCTGGTTACTAAGAGGAATATACATTTCTTTAATTCTAACGGCTCAGTTTTGTCTTCAAAAATTGATGCCTTCTTTGCTTATCTTAACAAATTATCAAGTATCAGGAAATAGGTATACCACATTGCTCCTAAAGTAGAAAAACTCATCTTGTATTTGGTACTAAGATTACTATAAAAACATAACCTCATGCAAATAAACAAATATCTGCTGTGCAGCAGGGCTATACTGAACACTTCACCCAAACAGTGATCTGCATTACTACACAGAGAAGTAGATGGTGTTCTTTCTGTAACTTAATTCACTGTGAAATGTGTCATAAAGGCGTGCTTAGCAGGATAAAGAGCTTTCCAAATCCCTGAAAAGCTTACCTCACTGAATGGAAGCCACGGCACCACTTGCTCTATTGACTTCTTTTATATGGAATGTATGATTCATGAGCAAGTTGGCGCTATCAAAAAGTTATGGCTTCAGTTTATAGCCTAAACGGCTACATGGACTCCACCACGCGCGCGCGTGTGTGTGTGTATGTGTGTGTGTGTGTGTGTGTGTGTAGGGATAAAAAGCCAATAACAGCAATACCACACATACAATTTTAAAAATACAATGAAACCTTAAAGTGGTCTGCCCTAGGAGGTGACCACTTATGTTGGAAGAATTCTATCCACATTATTCCATCCACATTAATAAGGTCACATATGTGCAATCCATATTCACAAAAGTTTTTGTCTGGAGACAGAAATGTAAACATGGAAAAAGCATGTCTCCATTTCATCCATGTCTCCATTTTACCAAAGGCTGATGGGTGAATCTTATACTCCTGGACCTTTTCTCAAAAGGGCCTTAGCCTTTGCCACAAATAAGCAGCATGCCCTTGTTAGATTCATGTCATGAAATTCCCAAACAGCCATATAAAATAAAAACTGCACATGGTTTTCATATTTTAAGGTAGTCCTGAATGGGTATGTGATATTGTCTTCTTTGTTCTCTACAATGCAGATCTTGGGATGATTAATGGTGAGTTTCATCTCCTGCAAGTAGAGTGTAAGGATCTAGGCTACATGGGATGTAAGGAGAAGCCCTGGAGTGCTCCTCTTTTGCCAGGATAGAACTGCAGCCCCTTTTATAAACTACAGTGTATGGATGCATGATGCTAAAAATTCCAGACCTTGAGAAAGAGCTGGAATCTTGGTTCTTTGTGAAAACAAACCTCTATGCAAATAGCAGTCCCACCCACTCTGACCCACAGTGTTTCTCCTTAGCTATATCTTATTTCAGAACCCTTTTTCTTTAACAGCAGATCAAGCTAACTTTCAGAAGTATGAGTTCGCATCCCAGCTTCACTTCTTGCAAGTGGTGTGATCATAGAAAAGCTACTGTAACAGTTTGTGCTCAATTTTCTATTTTGTAGAATAGGAATAAAAAGTACCTCATAGGTTTTCTCATGAGAATTAAATGAGGTAAATTATGAAAAGTGCTCACAATAATCAATAGCTATTATTAATATTATCGCTTAAATAAGCTTGCAATTTTACTAATACTTTAAAGAGTTTTAGTACAAATTAGGTAGAGAATCCATAAAGGAAAGAGGCATGCAATTCTAGATAATTTTCAGATAAATTTGTGCTATAATATCTGACCATTTTGTATGGATGCAATGCTTTTTAAAAAAGTTAGTGAAATAATATTTTGTTGCTAAAGTAGTAATATTAGTGTCTAATGATGCAGGAACTCTGCATTTTTTCTTTACCATAAAACAAACAAAAAATCAGTATATATTATGCTGTCTGAAATAGATCCTAAAAAATAAACTATTAAAACTTGATTCATGGAACATATAAAAAGAAATAATCACTAGAAAACATGGTTTCAGTAAAAATAAATAAGTTTAAAAAACGTAGAACATGTATTGGTTTGAGAAAGTTCAAAAACTGAAGTTCAAAATAAGTAAAAGTGGTAAAGTGTAGAGTGCAAGAAATTGCTTTCAAAAGGTTTAGGTCTTGTGTCCCAAATAAGTACAATTATCAAGTGCTAAGAAATCTTATGAATTGCATCTCCCCTTCATGGTCTGAAGAGGGTGGAATATGTCAGGTAACAACACAAATGTCCCAAACACTCACTCTGCATCCCACTATTACTTACTTAATCCTGAAAGGAATGTTGTGAGGAAGAAATGATGATCCTAATTCTAGAGTGGAAGAAACTTAAATGATTTGCTCAAGGTTATACAGCCAGAATTTGGATCAGGTCTCTCTCTATCCAAAGCCTTTTCTTTTCTTTTTTCCCCTCTTTCAAAATGTTTACTAGTATATATCACATTGCCTGGGATTATCCTAGAATAAATAATTTTAAAATAATTTCTTGACATTTGGCAGAAGGAATTGTTCGTCACTAGAAGTCAGCTAGTTGTTTAAAGAAAAGTGATAGTTCTAGTAAATTCTTACTTTCTTAGATTTGAAGGATGCTGGAGAGGTAGAGCAGAGGAACACTTTAGAAATCATGAATCTGGTTGTCAAAAGGGCATCATCTTTCATTATATTCATTAAGGGATGTGTGTGAGCTAAATAATGACATAAATAAGGAAATTTGAAATTATTTGTAGACTATAAATGAAGTGTGCTTAATAAGTATTGAAGTGAATCTTTAGAAATTTACTTGTCTATCAAATGAATTATCTTTATAGTATTTAGCCCAAACAATACTTTTATCAATTATTTTGATAAGTGTATTCATGGTGTTCTGATTACATGCAAAGATGATATGACACTCAATGATACAAGAAATACATTTTTTAATTATTTTTTTTTTATTTTTTTATTTTATTTATTATTTTCCCCCTATTCCCCTCCCCACCCCCTAGTACATGCCCTCACCCATTCCCCACCCCCCCGCCTTCCTCCATTGCCCTGTCACCACTGGCTATGCCTACACACATATGCATACAAGTCCTTCTATTGATCTCCTATAGGTCCCTCCTCCCCAACTTTCCCTGTCTTCCCATTGTAGCAGGACAGTCCGTTCATTGCTTCTTTGCCTCTGCATCTGCTTCCTCCTCTCCACCCCCTGTTTCTTGTCTTTAAAAACATCTTACCCCTGTAGGCTAGAAATAAACCCTCCAGAGCAAAAGAAAAATTATTGAGTCTCAATTTTAATGTCCAATAGCTTTGTCCCAGTTTCAATGTCAGACAGTTCCTTATGTGTACATGTCATCAATGGTATATGGATACTGGACAGAGATGGTGGTGATGCTGGTTTGGTCCTGGGCATCCTATAGCGAAGCTCAGCTGCTAATTGCTCACATGGCAAGGCATCTGTAACGGAGTGAGTCCCACAAGATAGACCATAAAAACTAATTGAATTCAAACAGGCATAAATTTATTACAGATTCGAATCTGGGCTCAAACCTTAGCTGGTGCAGCAGCCTGGCAAATGCCCGGTAAGAGCGCTGATGTAGGGGCAGTCCCTCTTTTTATACCCATTCTGCCTTCCCCTATTGGCTCATACTGCTGGCTTGGCAATCTTTAATTGGTTCTCAGGCAGCAAGGGACCAGCTAACCCAGGAGGTTCCTAGTAAGGCTGCTTGACCTAGTTAGCCTAACGGACTCAGGAAGTTGTGGTTCAGGTGTTGTGGTCTGGTCGAAGATAAGAGGAATAGTTTGCAGGCCTGGCTTTAGGGGAGGAAGTGCTGCAAGCCTAGCCGTAAGAGGATTCCTCAGTAGTTCCCAATTTAACCATTTATCTCTGGACTGCTTGCTTAACTATTTATTGCTACAGCATGGTCAGCGTCTTCCATCTCTGGACTGTTTCTCCTCTTGCCTTCATGTTTGGCGCAGACCTGTCAGTTCTTCTCTGTTACAGGAGTCCACTTGGTCTTGGAGTTGATTTCTGAAAATATATAGACATATTCTCTACCAAGAGTTAATACAGGAATCTTTTCTATAAAATGGACTTGGGGTCCTTTTAATTTTGCCTATCCGCTTTTCCTTTGGCTTATTTTGACATCATGTGTTTTTTTTCATGGGTGTCTTGCTGTTAGCATTACAAATTAAAATTAATTTTCTAAAGTGAAAATTTTCTAAATGTATTTTACTTACAAGATATATTTTTGTTCTTGCTTGCTATTATCCTTCTCCCCCCCCCCCACCTTTTTTTTTTTTTTTTTTTTTTGGAGAATTTTTTTTTTTTTTTTTTTTTTTTTTTTTTTTTTTTTTTTTTTTTTTTTTTTTTTTTTTTTTGATTGTTGGAGAATTTTTTTTTTTGGTATTTTTGGTTTGTTTGTTTGTTTTTTGCCTTTCTCTTTCTTCTTTTTACAGCAGTCCCTTCAGCATGTCTTGCATTATTGGCTTAGTAGTGATAAACTCTCTTACTTAGCCCTTTCTTATCTGTAAAGCTCCTGATTCCACCTTCAATTTTGAATGATAGCCTTGCTGGGTATAGTATTCTTGGGTTCAGACCCTTGTTTTGCATCACTTTATATATTTCATTCCATTCCCTTCTGGCCTGGTGTGTTTCTGTTGAGAAATCAGTTGACATTCTAATAGGCGGTCCCTTGTAGGTAACTTTCTGTCTCTCTCTGGCTGCCTTTAAGATTCTTACTTGGTCGTTAATATTCACCAATTTAATTATGATGTGTCTTGGTGTTGGTTTTTTTGGGTTCAGCTTGTTTGGGACTCTGACTTCTTGGACTTTCATATTTTTTTCCTTGCCAATATCAGGGAAATTTTCTGTCATTATTTCTTCAAATAGGTTTTCTATTCCTTCCTTTTCTTCCAGTCCTTCTGGTATCCCAATTAAACATATGTTGTTTCTTCTGCGTTGGCCCAAAGCTCCCTTAGGCTCTCTTCTTGTTTTTTAAGTCTTTTTTCCAGTGGTTGCTGTGTTTGTGTGTTTTTCCCTACCTCGTCTTCTAATTCACTGATGCAGACCTCAGCCTCTTCTAGTCTACTCTTTAGGCTTTCCATTGTGTTCCTTATCGCAGCTATGTTGTTCTTCATTACTTCTTGGGTTTGTTTCATGTTGGTGACATTCTCATTCAGCTCCTTATAGTTCTGATTGAGTTGTGTGATATTGTCATTGAGTTGTGCGTAATTGTCTCCCATCCATTTAAACATCCTTAAAACCATTACTCTGAATTCTTTCTCTGAAAGGCTGGTCACTTCAATTTCATCTAACTCCCTTTCTGGTGATTCCTCTTTTTCTTTCCTTTGGGGATTGCTTTTATGTCTTCCCATGTTTTCTTGTAATGTTTTAATTATAGATCTAGTTGTTTTACTATCCAAGTTTTTTTTGTTTGTTTGTTTGGGGGCGGGGGGGTCAGGAGATGGAGCTACTGGTGTATTTTCTCAGTTCTCCTGTGTTGGTTAATTTATTGTAGTTCCCTACTTGACCTATTTGGGTTCTCTTGATGTAGATCTGCGATCTTGAGCAGCACAACTGTGGTGTCTAGAAGTCGGCAGCCATGGAGAGGAGTGTCCCTATTTTTGCTGTTTTGCTCCCTTAATTGAGATCATGCGTGCCCAGCAGGGATACACAGTGGCACCAAGGACCCGTCTGTCTGGGTGATGTGTTTCAGAGGGCTACACCCAGGAGAGGCATGGCTGTGGTGTCCAGAGTTAAAAAAATCACACCCGCGGGGCTCCCAGTGGCTCCCAGGCACTGTTTCAGGGGTGGACCACTAGAACTGTGCTGCTGAAAACCCTCCTTGGGTGGCGGCCTCAAGGGCGCACCGAAAACACCGGTGACTAGGGAGCTCCACAAATCAGATAGTAGGGTATGCCACAGACAGGGTGACCAGAACACACAAACACAGTGTCTAGGGTGCCACAGACAGGGCGGCCCTGATGGGCAAATGCAGGGGTTAGGGTGTCAGCAAGCTGGTGTGAAGGCCCACAGCGGACATGCGTGGGAACACATTGATCCTGGAGTTCTGTGGGCAGGGGGAGTTGGGGTGTGGGGGGGACCTAGTGTGTAACCGCAGCTGAAACCACAGCTGGAGCGACCCTGATGCGCAAACACAGGGACTAGGGTGTCTGTCAATTGGCACGAAGGCCCTCTTTGAACTTGGGCAGAAATGCTTTGACCCTGGATTTTTGCGGGCGGGGGTGGCGGGGACCTAGTGTGTAACCGTAGCTGAACCCATAGCTGGGGCTACCCCGACGCACAAACACAGGGACTAAGGTGTCCGGAAACTGGTGCGAAGGCCCGCTGCACAAGGTGCTTGCGTTGACTGGCAAGATCACAAACAGGGACCCCTGTGTGGCCGCTGCTGCAGCCCTGCAATGCCGCTGGGGAGGGGAGGTTGCCCTCACTACTTTGGAGATGGAGGTCCCCGGGTCAGAGGCCCAGAGTGGCTGTTGGGTCGCAGAGCAACTCCAATGCCAGTCTAGTTGACTGTGTTGGTGAGTTCCCAAAGAAAGGCCCTTGTTTCCCTTCAAGATGGTGTGGGCTCCGAGCCCGGGTTCCATAGTCCGGGGAGTAAAACCCCGAGGGCATTCTCTCCCCTCCTGAGAGAACCTGGACTGGCAGCCCCCACTGCTCCCTCGATATTCAACTGTCCCTCACTCAGTCACACACCCACCACACACACACAACCACGCTCTCTCTTTTTGTCCCCTCACTCACTTCTCTCCCTCACCTCCGTCCTGCCAGCCGTCATCATCCTCCTACAAGAAATACGTTGTATGAAATAATTAGGATCTTCAAAAAATTTAACCCATTGGATGAATATGATAGATTTAGTAAAATGAAGTTTAACCAAGGTAACTATAAAGGCCTACATTTGCTAGAAGAAAGTAACTTAAAAATTGCAACTTGGGAGACATGAAAAAAGAAATATGCATTCAAACATAATTGAAAAAAAGTTCAACATATAAAAACTAACTATATGGCTGAGAGAAATCTAATGTGACCATACATTACATTAATAATATGCTATGTAGGATAAGTGATCATTCCAGTCTTTGTATTGACCAGCTACATTCAGATTATTATTATTTGTTTGTCTTAGCACTTAGTATTTCAAGGGACATAAATCATCATTCATAATCTCAGCAGCAAGAACAAAGTAATTTGAGAAGCCACATTCCATATCAAAAACATTTGGAAAAACTGAGGAAGCTTACATAGAATGAGAAAACTTGAGGAAAATATTTTTTCCCCATTAGGATCCAGGACATGTTGCTTGAATAAGGGGTTAGAAGTTGTAGAGAGATAGATTTTATTTCCATACAAGACTGAACTGTTCACCAAAAAGAGCTATTCGACTAATGAAATAGGCTTCCTATGATTATAGAAAAGCTCACTTCAATGGAAGGATTTAGGAAGAGGAGAGTGAATAAACAATATATGATATATTCATCAATGTAATTATACTCAGTCATTAAAAATAAATGATCTACTTACACAGCAACATAGATGAATCTCAGAAATGTTATGCTGAGTGAAATAAGCTAGACATATAATAAAATGTAGCACGTGATTCCATTTATATTAACTCCTGGATCAGACAAAACTCTCCTATGGTGATAGAAATTAGAATGATGAGGATGAGTAGGATTATAATTGTACTTGACTGGAATGGGCACAAAGGGACATTCTTCGGTGATAGGATGGTTCCATATCTTGATAGAAGTATGTATGACATAAGAATTTTCCTTTATCAAAATCCAGTGAGCTGTATTTTTTAAAAATATTTTTATTGATTTCAGAGAGGAAGCGAGAAGGAGAGAGAGACAGAAACATCAATAATGAGAGAGAATTATTGATCAGCTGCTTCCTGTGCAGCCCGAACTGGGGATTGAGCCTGCAACCCGGCCATGTGCACTGACCGAGAATCAAATGGTGATCTCTATGTTCATAGATCAATGCTCAAATGTTGAGCCATGCCAGCTGGGCAAGTGAGCTGTATTTTTAAGATCTATTTCATTTCATGATATTTAAATTGTATCTGGATTTTTAAAACTTAATCACATTCACCCCCACCTGCCACCTATTTCTATGAATCCTTTTATATAAAAACTCTGAAAGAATTTTATATTCTTGCTGTCTCTAATTCATCCTCTCCCCATTAGCCCTTGAACATTCTCCAATCATGTTTCTACCTACTCACTCCACTGAACTTATTTTTTCAAAGTTATCAATGACCTCCAGTTAAAAAACCCAAGGTCAATTCTCATTCCTCCCTTCATATGACCCATCAGCCACACTTGACATAGTAGATCTCTTCCTCCTCCTAAGACTTTTTCACTTCACCTCCAGGATACTTTTTGTTTTTTTCTTTAGTTGGTTTGTTTTCTTTCCACCTCACTGGCCACTTCTCCCTAGAATCTTTTTTCTGGATATTCTCCCTCTCACTGATATCTAAGTTTTGGCATGTTCTCAGGTTCAATCCTCAAACGTTTCTCTAACCACATTTATGCTCTAAAAGTAGAAATATTAAATCCTATGACTTCAAAAGCAAAACTAATTAGGCCAATCATTCTCTAATGTATACTTTTAGCTCTCACCTTTCTCACGAATGTCTGACAATGATCTGCTTATGTAATATCTCTCCATAGAATTGTCTTCTCAACCTTAAAATGTGCCAAACAAAATTCTTGCTTCCATATACTCTACCAAGATCTTTCAATTTTCCTCATCCTACTAATGTCCTTGCCCATTCACCTTATTGTTCCACTTTAGATCACAGAAAGTTCATATGGAAAATGTATCACTTAAGAAGTACTGTTTAGCCCTAGCTGGTTTGGCTTAATGGATAGAGCGTGGCCTGTGGACTCAAGGGTCCCAGGTTTGATTCTGGTCAAGGGCATGTGCTTTGGTTGCAGGCACATACCCAGTAGGGAGTGTGCAGAAGGAAACTGATGGATGTTTCTCTCTTATCTATGTTTCTAACTCTCTAACCCTCTCTGTAAAAAATCAGTAATTTTTTTTAAAGTACCTTCTGGACATTTTAGCAAGTATTTCCCAGCACTTGAATCTCTCCTTGTTACTTACCTCCAATAAAGAAGGGCTGAATGGCCAGAGGGAACTTGAAGGGTGCCAGCTTTTAGTCTGAGTTTTTGATCATATGGGCTTTACTATCTCGCAGAGAATATGGAAACTTAGTACATAATTTAGAGTCTTAGTATATAGGTTAGAGTCAGATATTTTTATTAACATTCTTTATATTTTTTCCTATAAATAATGATAGAATAAGGGTTTTTTGGACCTGCTGGTTTGAGCTGCAACTAGAGGTCTAAAGGGAAAAGCCCAGTTTATCCAAATAATCAGTTGGATATTGGATAAATAGCTTAGAAATTCAGTGGAGAAGAGTAAACAGAAATATATTCATTTGGGAACATCTTACTGCTAGGTTCCCTAGAATATAAGCCTAAAGCAAACCATATGTCGTTATGCTTTCCTGAGAAATAAAGTCATAGAGAAATTGTTTTACTAAAACAATAAATCAGAAGAGCTAATCTTGCTGAGCAGGAGACATAGAGATGCAGGAATGATGATGACGATTAGAAAGAGAGAGAGGCTGAACATTTAACATTCATGATAGGAGAAGAGGGAGGGAGGCACTGGAGTGGAAGTAAGAAAGAATTCACAAGAAGGATGATGACTGAGATGCTAAAATCAGATGGGAGGATGCTTTAAGTTACAATTTAAAAAGAGTACATTGACTTGCAAGCTGGAGATTATCTTAGATTTATCTTCTGCTCTGATTCTTCTGACCTTCAAATGAACTCATCTATCCATAAGGTCATTTTTGCTTTGATTAAGTACAAAATAAAATAAGACAAAGGAAACCCCAAAATGCCCTATATCAGTGATTTTTCAATCTTTTTCTTCATCCCAAGACACACATAAACTAATTACTCAAATTCTGTAGCACACCAAAAAATATTTTTTTGTGTGAGAATCTGGAAAAAAAGGGTATACTTTCGATTCATTCACACCAGAATGCTATTATGTTGTCTATTTCCATTTTTTTTTGTTTGTTTGTTTGACAATCTAAGGATAAAGAGGTCAGAGCCCCTGACAAAAGAGTCAGCCAAAATTCTTGTGGCACAACAGTTGAAAATTACTGCCCTAGATTCTATTCTATTCTATAGCTTTTAAAATTAGATTTAAATTTCTGGACATTTTAGCAAGTCTTTCCTGGTACTTCAGTCTCTCCTTGTTACTACCTCCAATAAAGCGGGGCTGTATGGCCAGAGGGAACACGATGGGTGCCAGCTTTTAATCCGAATCTCTGATCATATGAGCTTTACTATCTCGCTGAGAATATAGAAACTTAGTGCATAATCAAAATTATGGTGAAATTATAGCAGGAAGATTAAGGAGAGATCAATCAAAGGACTTGTATCTATACATATAACCATAACCAATGAACATAGACACTGGGGGTTGGGATACGCATGAGAGGGAGGGGGGGCAATGGGGAGATATGTATACATGTAATACAATAAAAAAAAGTTAAAAAAATAAAATTAAATTAATTAAAAAATGCATTCATCAAAAAAAAAACTATGGTGAGTGCTACAAAGGACAAGTTTGAGATGATATGGAGTTAATCTCTAATATAAACTGGAAGCCCATCAAAGTCTTCCCAAAGAAATTAGCATTTAATCTAAGACATGAAAGAACTGTAAAAATTATCCAGGTGAATGTGCTTTTGGGTTAACTATTCCAGGGTGAAGGTATTGAGAAGGTATTGAGGTGGAAAAGAGCTTATTTGATTGATAAGCCAAAATAAGTTTGATGTGATTCGATGTAGAGGGTAGAAAGGAGTATGAGATGAAACTGAGGTTATATAGAGGGTCTATGGTATACATCTATGGTCCCATACACCATAGTTTAGATTTAAGCTATTATTCTAAGTTACATGGAAGCTAATGAAGACTTGTGAATAAGTGATACTGAATGAAATTCACATTTATAAAAGCATTTGTTTGCATTTTGAGAAAAAAATTGAAGGGTACCACTATGGATTCAGAGATGCTCGATAAGAAACTATTATAATAGTCTAGGTAAAGGTTAATGGTACTTGAGCTACTGTGGTGCCCATGGAGATAAAAACATATGGGGAAATTAGAGATATTTAAGAAATACAGTTAAGAATAATTTAGGACTGATATATGTGAGGGTTAAGAGAGAGACAAGACAATAAAGACTCTCAGCTGCTAGGTGAGCAAAAAAATTGGGTGCTTGAATGTGTAATTTATTAAAATTAAAATATTGAGAAAAATGTATGGATCTGTGGTGGGTGGGAGTATTTTGGACTCGCTGTTTTGAGTTTCAACTACAAATACAAGTGGAGTAACCAGGTAGACAGTTGGTTATTAGATACATGGCATTGTAACACAGAGGAGTAAGGCAGAAAAATAAAAAATAAATCTGTGAGTATTTTAGGCTAGATTCTCTAGAAAATAAGCCTGAAGCAAAAAGCATATGTTCTTACACTTCAATGGGAATAAAACCCTAGAAAAATAGAGGTCAAGAGGAAAGGGGGAAAAATACTTCACAGTAAATGTTACAGGTTACAAAGCAAATAGTTGATTACCTGTGAATGTCTCTAGAGAGGCCCTATAATCGATTGCCCTAAAGAGATACCAACTAGAGAAAAATACTTAACTGTTGCCTCTCTGTGTTCCTTGGCTTTCATTGGCCAAAGTCCGCTTATCAATACAGGAAGTTACTCCTCTCTACCTCTCCTTATAACATCTGTATTCTCAAGAAAGTCGATGGGGAAACCAAAGGCCCTGCCAGTCACTCCCACCAGTGAGCAGACCTGCGGGTGGATCTGCCTTTGCTAGTTGAGTTGGCCTTCGTGCAGGACTTCTCAGTCTCCAGCGATTGTAGCAGCAGTAACAGTGACCTGGTTCCAGGGATCCAGGTACAGAACAGGAATACCTAGGGTTGTTCAGTAACTGGGTTTGCTATGGAGACTCTGTTAATCAATGGAGAGTAAAGACCTGAGAATGATGAACTTGCCTGACAAGAGACTTTGATATGAAGAAAAATGGACCCCAAACAGACTGCAAAGGAGACACTGGAGAGTAAAGTAATAAGGAAGAAACCAACAACACTAATGTTGGTGCCTTCAAATTCATACAGTATTTTAGAAATAAGTACACTTAATTTTAGAGACACGGACTTAACAAAAAATACAGAAACAAATACACAATGCAAAAACACCTGTTCAGTGCTAGCTAGTATATGTAAAATATCATAGAAATTTTAAAATATCTGCTTATTTGTGGAATTTGGGTCCCAGAAGCACTGGATGTTTTAAAAAAATTAGGAAGGAAGTCAACTGGTCTTAGAGTTTTTATTAAGGAAAACTTCACAGTGAAAAATACTTTCTGGAAATTTTCCCAATATTTTAATTTCACACAAAATTCAAAGAAGTCACAAAAGTGAACAGTATGTGAGATAACTCTAGCTACTCTAAGGAAAGAAGTAGATGGAAAAATGGGTCCATGTCAAAGTAAGGCAAGTTTAGTGTGACTCCTAAATTAAGGTGGACTAGTAAGTGGTATTAGTCTGCTAATTTATCTCTACTGCAGCAATGTTTTTTTCTTTTAGCAGCACCTGATTAGTATCCTATCTATTAAAAGAGTAATATGCAAATTGACTGTACCTCTGCTACACCCATAAGCCACGCCCATAAGCCAATCAAGAGTATGCAAATTAACCCAACCAAGATGGCTATGGACAAAGAGAGAGCAGGAGGGAGGCTTGTGCTGCCCTGGCGATGAAGGAAGCCAAACTTTCTGCACACCCTGGCTGCCCAAGCCTCCACTTAAGGCTATAAGGTTTCAATTATAGAAGATAAATAAATTCCAACAGAAATGGCTGCCACCACAGAGCAAGCAGAAGGCTTGGTTCTGCTCCAGGCTACAGAGTTTCAATTGTAGAAGATAAATAAATCTCAGATACCAGGGCCTTCGCTTGAGTCACCAGGGGATATGGCTCGCCTGCAAACCACCATGGGCCCCTCACCCAGACCACCCCATGCCCCAAGGGAAACTCCCCCCTGATCTGGGACACCCTTCAGGGCAAACCAGCTGGCCCCCACCCATGCAGAGGAGGGCAGTTAGGGGTGACCAGGTCAGCAGAGGAGGGAAGTTTGGGGTGACTGGGCCTACAGGGGAGGGCAGTTTGGAGGAAACCAGGCCTCCAGGGGAGGGCAGTTAGGGGTGACCAGGCCTGCAGGGGAGGGTAGTTAGGGGAAAATAGACTGGCAGGGGAGAAGTTAGGCTTCAATCAGGCTGTTAGGGGAGTGGTTAGGTGGTGATCAGGGTGGCTGGCAGAAGCGGTTAGGGTCAGAAAGGCAGTCAGGTGAGCAGTTGGGAACCAGCAGTCCTGGGCCTAAACAGGCAGTCAGACATACCTCGAGAGGTCCCAGATTGGAGAGGGAGCAGGTTGGGCTGAAGGACACACACACCCTGCCTTGTGCACAAGTTTTGTGCACCGGGCCTTTAGTCCTATATAATAAAGAGCTAATATGCAAATGGTATTCATGCCCTCATGCCCTTACACTGAGACAGGGGAACCTGAGGCTGTGCCCCCCACCTTGCAGGGCTTGACAGTGGTGGGGCTGACTGGGTTTCATGTGATTTCAAGGCATGCGTGAGTGGTCTCTGAAATGAGGGAGATTTTCTTATACATATTACTAATTTTCTTGCATCTTTGACACTTCTATTATAGAGAAAGGGCAAATAGCAGTATTAAAACATTTCCTCTAATTAATTCCCTTTTAATGTGTATTAATTTCATGCACCAGACACTAGTAACAAATAAAAGTGACACTGCTTTGGTTGAGAAGGAGTGAGGTACCAAGAAACTTCAGATGGTGCTCTCATAAAGGTATGCTCCCTCTATATCAATCCAAGTTTCCAAACTATGTACCTATTGAGACCAAAGCACAAATTAGAAAAGTATGCAGTGATCTAATTCTTAGAAAGAAGGGGGAAAAAGATTTGTTCAAAATATGAGACTTATTGAAATTCCAAATTGGCTTTAATTCCCCAGGAAACTGTCAATTGGCCGATTGTGATTTATACGGATAATGTGACCAAAATAAAATTCAGGAATACTGTGGTCTTAAAATGAATAATACTTAAGTTGAAAACAAAGATGGTACATTCCAGCCATATAAAAACTGGAACCCATTTTCATTAGAAAACTCACTAAACGACCAGACCCTATAAAACACCCTAGTGCACAGAATACCAACTGCACAGCATACCAACAGGTCTCCTACTGAGCTAAACCGATTGAAACAACTGTTAGCTTTTCACAAATACATTGCACTCCAAAGGAGACCTTCCTGGAGGCAGAGTGTGACATTACAGATGGGAAATACGTTTTTCTTCAGTCCCTAACAAACCAAAGCTTTCTTCTTACAAAAATAAAAGTATAACCAACAAGAACCAAGCTTCAGATTAGTATCTGATGGATGTGTCTGTTGTTCAACAGAATATTCTGACTCATCTGTCAAAGATGACTTTTAAGCGTGCCCAAAATAATCCCTTTAGCTAATCAATGGAACTCGCTTTTAAAACTCTGTTTAAATTTATTTAGTGAAGGTGACATGTTTTTAGAGCTTTAATCGCCTGGGATAGACATTGTTCAATTTAATGTTTCCACAGGAAGGCAGGGCTCCTCATCCTTGGGGGCCTGGTGTTGTCAGGCCAACAACTGAGTAGCAGATAAGTGGAACAATGCAGAGGAGATGGCCAATCATTCTGTATCACATTGAGGAAGAAGGGCAAGTGGTTATATATCACAGGCTACCAGGTAAATGTGTGTTCACCTTGATTTCAATAATAATAATAATAATATTAATAATAATGTCTTTTAAGGAGAGTATTTGTTAAACATAGTATGTGCATGGAGAAGTTTACACTAATAGAACATGTGCGCTGTGTACATATATCCATTTGTACTTTGTGGCAATATCTACTCCATATGTTGTCTTGAGAGCTGCAGGCATTCAATTTTCTTGTGTTTATTGTTTGTTTTTTGTTTGTTTGTTTTTTGTAAAGAAAAAAATAAGTGAATTGTTGAGAAAGAAATTATATTCTCTACCCAGATCTTGACAGCTATAACTTCATTTTTAATGCTCAGTTTCCTCATTCTAATAATTCTGTCCACTCATGAGATTTTTGTGAGCATTAAATGAGAAAATATATTTGACTCCCTTAACAGGTTTTGGCATTTTAGCACAAAGTCACTATTTCTGTCAATGTTGTCATTACTGAATATTTCACATAGTCTTTCTGTTTCCTGTCTCTCATCATAACTATTACTCTTAATTCCCCTGGTTATTTCATAGTCAAAGCAGCTCTCTTGCCCTCCCAGGCTCCTAAAGTGCCAGCATCTCCCACTACAGCAAGGCCTGCACCCTTAATCCTGGAGAAGAGCCGGAATATTGCCTTGTTAAACCTTGAAATCAATCCTTTGAAATGCCTATTTCCATTATACACATATTCATATTAGAAAACTGAGGTATGGGAAAGGTTAAACTAATCTTTCAAGATCATAGTTAGTATCTGATCTATTATTCAAATCCAGAGCTTACAACTTAATCTTAATTACAGTGTTCTTTGAAGTCCAATTCCTTTATTATATGATCCTGTGCTTTTGTCACCACCTTGTTGCATCTGTTACACTTACTCAGTAAGCCTGCAAAGATTTTTCTGAGCACCATCATCCATATCAAACAGTATTGCTCTTCAGAGAAAAAAGAAACTAGGCATTTACAAAAATTTGCATATGTAAAATAGAAATGATTTTTAATAAGAGACAATATTTATAAAGGCAATATTTGATTAGTCTAATAAAAATTTAGAATTAACTGAATCTGTCAAAACATGACTGTTTGACACTAAATGCCCATTATTGCAAACTTTCAAGAACTGACTTTTTTTTTTTTTGCTCATGCAGTAACTAGAAACCACAAATGAGTAATTTGAGCTTTAAAAAAAAAAATCCTTAAAGTAAACTTACATTTTCCCTATGGTATTCCTCTTATGCAAATAAGTTAAAAGTTCTTACATTTATTAATAGTGACTTTATATAAAAATGCGATGCAATAGTTACACACTGCAACAGAGTACCTCCATTCTAACCATCTTTTGTGTTATGATGTTTGATTTTCTGGAGAAAGAGCTTTTGGGCAAAGGATCTAATCAGAGGAAAAGCTCAACCTCATTCTTCTATGCAGATTTAGAGATGGAATTCATTTCATATTGTCAGAATTTTTCAATTTCTGTTCAACTATTTCCCTGAATAATTGCCCACAGGTAAATTATTGCATGTCTGATCTGTTTTTCCAGTGGTTCTCATTATCAAACTGCAGATGTATTTCCATGGAAAGTATGTGCTTCTCTAAGAGAATAAAAACCACAACTAAAATGGCTTGAAGAAGAATTACAGTTATTATTAATAAAATACTAAAAACACTGACACTATAAATATAAGAAATGATAAATTAGAAATGTTATAAGATTAAATAAAATGTGAACACTACATTTTCTAATCCTCGAGTCAAATCTGTAATGTGCTTTCTCTTATTTTGGGAAGAACAGTGATAAGGAAGATATACCGTAATTAGATCAAGTCAACCATCCCTGCTGTTTGCTTCTTTTCTTCATCATTCTATAGAAGTTCTGTAAAAGTTAAGAAAACCCCTTACTATTTATTTTTTATTATTATTTTTTTTGCATAGCTCTCCTCATTCTCTAAATATAAGACAAACGACTATTACCTTGTATGTCAGTTATCTGTTGCCACAATAATGCTGTGGAACAAAAGCCCCAAAATCTCATGGGATGAAAACATTAACTATTTATTTAGCTCATAGGTTTTAGGCCAGTACTTAAGGTTGACCTCAGCTAGGAAGTTCTTTTAGTCCCAGCTGGACTTGCTCCTGCATCTGAGGTCAACTGTAAGTCAGCTGGGATAGAATGACCTTGGCAACAGAGCTTTGCTTTCTAGCTGACTCTACTCTGTACACCTTGTCTTCCAGCAGGCTAGGCCTAGAGATATTCTCAGTATAGAACTCCAGATATATTATCATGGTAATTTCAGAGATACAAGAGAAAACAAAGCTAGATGAGCAAAAGCAAACCACCTAAAAAAATTAGTGACAAGCTGAGACCGGTTTGGCTCAGTGGATAGAGCGTCGGCTTGCAGACTGAAAGGTCCCAGGTTCGATTCCAGTTGGGGGCATGTACCTTGCTTGTGGGCACATCTCTACTGTGGGGCATGCAGGAGGCGGCTGATCCATGTCTCTCTCTCGTCGATGTTTCTGGCTTTCTATCTCTCTCCCTTCCTCTCTGTAAAAAATCAATAAAATATATATTTTAAAAAATTAGTGACAAAATAAGACCTATTTGTTATTGTTCATGAGTTTGAGTCTGCAGGGTGGATCTATTGCTCTTGTCTGGGCTCCTGTGGGAGTGTTCAGTCAGATGCAGACTGAGTAGTCTGGCTTTATCTTGAAGACCTGAGCACTGCTTCATAAGTCTCATCATTCAGCAAGCTGGCATGATTTTGTGGGCAAACAAAAAAAGGAGTGCTGTAATAAATGTAACTGAAAGTAACTTCACAGGGTGATCTATCATAATTTCCTAATTATGCAAGTCATTGTGGGTAGTCATGTGTAAAGCCTATAACTTCCCAAGTAAAAGGTTTATCTTTGCCTTAAGCAAGCCCTGCCCACTGTGTTTGTGCATCTTTGAGAGGCCTCTTTTTCAGACCAGTAACTACCTGAAGTGTAACTACTCTTAGGAGAGCACATAGTCTTATTATCCTGAACCTTGCTTTCCTCAACTTTTATGTAATCTTCCTTATGTTCCATCCTTACTTCCAAATGTCTAAGATGAATTACAAAGTTGTTTCTCTGGAGTATTTGAATCTTGCTGCCCAGCAACATTATCAGTGTGGCTCAAAATAGATTCTAAAAAATCCTCTACAGATGCGGATGTTCTTATATATACAATTTCATGGTAATTACAGAGAAAAATAGAAAAGTGAAAACATGCCAAAAAAAAATTTCCAAGTTTTGTATCTGGTTCTTGACGTTTTCTGACAGACTTGTTTCACTTAGCATCATATTCTCAAGGTCCATCCTTATTATTGTAAATGGTAGTATTTAATCTTTCTAATGGAGTAATATTCCATTGTATATATGTATGGTATCTTCTTTATCTAATCACCTATATAGGAACACTTTGATGCTGTCATGTCCTGCCACCATGAACAATAATGCACTGACATTTTATCATATATACTAGAGGCTCAGTGCACAAAATTCATGCACAGGGGCTGGGTGTCCTTCAGCCCAGCCTGCTCCGTCTCCAATCTGGGACTCCTTGAGGGATGTCAGACTGCCCATTGCGGCCAGTTGGACATCCTAAACAGGCACTTGGACATCCCTCTCACAATCCAGGACTGCTGGCTCCCAACTGCTCACCTACCTGCCTTCCCGATTACCTCTAACCAGTTCTGCCTGCCAGCCTGATCACATCCTAACCACTTCCCTGCCAACCTGATTGAAGCCTAACTTCTCCCCTGCCAGCCTGTTTGCCCCTAACTGCCCTCCCCTGTGGGCCTAGTCACCCCTAACTGCCCTCACCTGCAGGCCTGGGTCCCCCGCAACTGCCCTTCCCTGTCGGCCCAGTCATTACCAACCTCCCTCCTCTGCCAGCCTGGTCATCTCTAACTTACTCTGCAGGCTTGATCACCCCCAACTGCCTTGCAGGCCTGGTCCCTGCCAACTGCCCTCCCCTGCTGGCCATCTTGTGGTGGCCATTTTGTGACCACATAGGGGCAGGATCTTTTGACCACATAGGACAGTCATCTTGGGTGTTGGAGTGATAGTCAATCTGCATATTATTCTTTTATTAGATAGGATAGAGGCCTGGTGCACAGGTGGGGGCCAGCTGGTTTTCCCTGAAGGGTGTCCTGGATCAGGGTGGGTGTTCCCTTGGGGCATAGGATGGCCTGGGCAAGGGGCCTGTGGTGGTTTGCAGACTGGCCACATCCCCCAGCAACCTAAGTGGAGGCCCTGGTATCTGAGATATATTTATCTTCTACAATTGAAACTTTGTAGCCTTCCACTCACACAGCCATCGAAACTCTGTTTCCTTAAGTGCCAGCCAGGGTGTGCAGAAAGCTTGGCTTCCTGCATCACTAGAGGGAACCCAAATCTCCCTCCTGCTCTCTCTATGGCCATAGCCATCTTGGTTAGGTTAATTTTCATGCACGCTCTGATTGGCTGGTGGGTGTGGCTGATGGTCATGACTTGTGGGTATAGCATATTACTCTTTTATTAGATAGGATATATATAAAATTGTCTAAAGTTTTACATATGTCTCCTTTTTCTCCAAATGATACCCCTACCAGTCACTCCCACCCCAGGCAAGCACCCACCATCCCAGTGTCTGTGTCCACTGGTTATGCTAATTTACGTGCATATAAGTCCATGGGTTGCTCTCTAATCCTCCCCTCCCCTTCCAATTATTTCTTGTTCATTAAATTATGTTGAACATTATATCCCAGATATGAGTGAGATCATGTGATATTTATCTTTCTCCAACTGGCTTATTTTGCTTAGCATAATGCTCTCCAGTTCCATCCATGCTGTTGCAAATAGTAAAAGTCCCTTCTTTTTTTATAGTGGCATAGTATTCCATTGTGTAGATGTACCACAGTTTATTAATCCACTTGTCTGCTGATGGGCACTTAGGCTGCTTCCAAATCTTAGCTATCATGAATTGTGCTGCTATGAACATAGGGGTGCATATATCCTTTCTAATTGGTGTTTCTGGTTTCTTGGGATATATTCCTAGAAGTGGAATTACTGGGTCAAATGAGAGTGACATTTTTTAAAAGATAATATTAAACACTAGTGCAGAAGGTCTAGATCACTCTTACATCATTGATGGAAATTCAGGATGGTACAGTTACTTTAAAAAAATCAATTTTATTGATTTCAGAGAGGACAGTAGAGAGAGAGCAGGACAGAAACATCAATAATGAGAGAAAGGAGAATCCAAGATGGCGGCATAGGTGGACACCTAAACTGCTGTCTCACACAACAATTTCAAAACTTCAACTAAAAGATGGAACAGTCATCATCCAAAACCACAGGAAAGCTGGTTGAGTGGAAATCCTACAATTAGAAGGAAAGAGAGGGGCTCACGGAGACCCAGAGGAGCTGCAAAAAGCTGAGATAAGGAGACAAGCATGTGGAGAGGATGGGCAGTGGAGTGCTTGGCTGGCTTCCTCTAGTGGGAAAGAGAGAGAAAATTCTGATTGCACTGAACCCCAGCTCCGGGTGAGACTCATATAGGGAGAGTCTGACCTGTTGTGAAAAAGGAGTTGCACAGACACTTAGGGGAGCAACGAAAAGGCAGAGGTCTGGAGGCATGCACAGCACTGCACCCAGAGAGGACAGACTGCTGATTAGGCTGCTGGCTTTCTCTAGTGGGAGAGAAACAGAACCTCCCAACTGCACTAAAATCTACTTCCAATCGCACTGAACTCCAGTTTCAGATGAGACACTGGGGACCCAAACTCACGGGTCCTCGGAGCACACGGGAACTGGAAAAACAGAGGTCTGGAGGCACGTGCATGTGCACAGAGAGGGCTGTAGTGAAATTGAGGAACACTGAGACCTAGGGGCCACATAGGGCAGGGTTGACTGGAAGCCAAGGCTGTCTCTGCTCAGCCCTGAGACTCCACCCAATCCAACTTCAATAGAGAGACTTTTGCAATTTTGCAAGTCTTGTACCATAAGGCTAACTCCAGCACAGAAGTTCTTCTGGTGAAGTGAAAATGCGGAGACAAAGGAATAGATCACAAATGAAAGAAATGGAAGAAAATAAATGACCTGATATAGAGTTCAAAACCAAGTTTATAAGGTTTTTCAAGAATTCCCTAGAAAAGAGGGATAAATTTAGCAAGATCCAAGAAGAGATGAAAAAGGACTAACTAGAGATGAAAAAGGACCAACTAGAAATTAAACATAAACTGACTGAAATAAAAAATATTATACAGAGTCCTAACAGCAGACTAGAGGAAGGCAAGAATCAAGTCAAAAATTTGAAATACAGTGATACCTTGAGATACGAGTGCCCTAACATACAAGATTTTTAAGATAAGAGCCTTTGAGTGAGCAATTTTTTCCATTGAAATATGAGCAACATTTGAGATAACGAGTAATTGCGCGGATCAGCCCGCTGCACGCAACCCACCAGTTTACCGCAACTCGAGCATCTCATAGTTTCCCACTTCTCAGTCAGTGTGCTTGTTTACCTCCTTGTCGAAGCATCTTTTGTGCATTTACATACTTTATCACATTTCTTTTTATAACCATGGGTCCGAAGAAAGCAAGTGGAAAGGTCAGTGCTCAGAAAAGGATGATGTCTATTGAATTAAAGCGTGAAATCATAGAAAAATATGAGCAAGATGTGCAAGTGGCTGACTTGGCAAGGCAATACGGGCGTAGTACTTCAATGATATGCACTGTGTTTAAACAGAAGGAGTCGATAAAGGGTATAACACCAGCTAAGGGCGTTACAATAATTTCTAAGCTCTGTAGCTCTCTCCATGAAAAGATAGAGAATCTACTGATGCTGTGGGTGATGGAGAAACAGCTTAAAGGAGATACATTAACACAGGGCATCATATGTGAGAAGGCGCAAGCGATTTACGGTGATTTGCTGGAGCAGACCCTGTGCACCTCCACTGACGAAGCATTGAAAGACTGATTCAAAGCCAGTAGAGGCTGGTTTGATAACTTCAGGAAAAGGTCTGGCATTCACTCCATCATCAGGCATGGTGAGGCAGCAAGTTCGGATGTGAAGGCAGCTGAGGATTACCTCAAATCTTTTTCTGAAATGATAGAAGCCAAAGGATATATCCCCTAGCAATTCTTCAACTGTGACAAGACAGGGCTTTTCTGGAAGAAGATGCCAAATAGAACTTATATAATGGCAGAGGAGAAAGCAATGCCAGGCCACAAACCCATGAAGGATAGGCTAACTCTAGCACTGTGTGCCAATGCAAGTGGCGACTGCAAGATCAAGCCTCTGCTCATATACCGTTCAGAAAACCCCAGAGTCTTTAAGTCACATAAGATTTTAAAAGATAAACTGCAAGTTATGTGGAGGGCAAACCCGAAGGCATGGGTCACCAGGCAGTTCTTTGTGGAGTGGGTAAACCTGGTTTTCGGCCCTTCTGTTAAGAAATATCTACAGGAAAACAACCTAACCATGCAAGCCCTCCTCGTCCTTGACAATGCTCCTG
>PVJN01030992.1:0-16056 GCA_004026805.1 Lasiurus borealis | reverse complement strand
AGAAAATGGTTACTCATTTACAGTGAGAAATATTCTTATCCAATTCCTTCTCCTTAGGGCATTTGAATTCTAACCAGAAGTTCTCTTAGTGAGTACAAAACTTACAAAGAATGAATTGAATGACACTACTGGCTGTTATCTTTTTTTCCTCAGAAGGTACATTTCTGCCTGACTAAATAAAAAATATCTATATTACCTGGAGAGGATGTCCACAAAAGAATAAATTCTTTGTTTCTCCATTTTCTGAGTAGACTTTCATTTTTCTCTAAATAAGTCGCACAGCAATGGATTACAGACTTGATTATATTCCAATCTTGAGTATACTCTATAGTTGACTTGAATTATACTTTGTTATTGTTTGTTTGCTTTGTGTATCAGAAATATATTACTTGGGAGATAGTTGATGAACTGGGTTTAAAACATCCTGAGTTTGAAGTGACTTAGGTGAGAATGTCCAAATGTCAATTGAAAATGTGAAGTTTGAATAATTTAGGAAAGAAGTTGAGCCTTGAGATATACATAGATTTTTCAGGTAGAACGAAATGCATTCTTTTTGGTCATGTAATATTTTGTAACATTTTTGTGAAATTACTTATCAGAGTATTAAAACTATTTGTATCTCTGCATCCTCCACATCAGACAGTGAGCTCCTTGGGGCCAAAGATGGCCTCTTACTCACTTTAGTAAAAATACCTGTAGGTGCTCACTACGTGTTAATTGAGTGAATGAACGAGGATAATCTGAATAAAAGAGAAAAGGGTCAGTGATAAAACCTTGGTGGTATAAGTACAGCAGAGAAGGCCTGGAGAGAAGACCACAGTATCTAGCCACAGAGAAGTCACTGGTGGAGCATTAGAATGGACGTCAGAATTCAAGAAGTAAAAGAAGAAGCTGGTGGCAAGGGAAACTAAGGGAAGAGAATCATCTTTCGCACTAAAAGCATATCCCCACATGCTGAGAAAGAGTTCCTGCAAAGGGTTTCAGCTTCTTTTCCCTTATTGAGAGCCAGCTATGCTAAGGATGTCAGGCCATCTCTTTCATTGATGCCTTCTTGCTTCATGCCTGGTAGGGATCCTGCCTCTCTCAGAGGGGACCTCGGTCAGCTCTACCAGCTCCCACTGTCACTTAGAGTAGTGTCCTGGGTTCTAGTCTCAGTTCTGCCATGATTCACAGTGTGACCTTGGGCAACTTACCTCCTTCTCTGTGGGCCTCTAAAGTCCCTTGCAGCTGTCAGGATGTCTGGGAGAACACAGTTTGGATGACTGGTGAGGATTCCAACTTACTCTCTGCTGCTTTTCAACTATAAATCCCTTTGCCAAACACCAGCTGTCTTGCCCTCTGCTTTAGAACCCCAGGCAGACTCTAACCCACATGCTGTTGCACCCTTCCCAGCGTTCTCCTCCCACGATTCAGTTCACGGATATGTCACTAGGTGGCACTGTCCAGATCTCAGCGTAGAAATTAGCTCCAACCATTTTGAACAAACATGTAGCATCCTCTACAGTAACTGTGGAAATCAAGTTTAAGGAGTGATTAAAGTGCAGTGAGAGTCCGTGCTACCATGGTCCTGGAAATTTTGACTTTAGACACCTTTCTACCCCTTTTCTGCCCTTACCTTTGTTGCTGTGGGCCTTGTAGGACAATGACACCAGGTTATTCATTGCTTTCCCTCTCCTTCCTTGGTAGTAAAAGAATCTTAGATACAGAGGATCAGGTTAATCATTCTCCTTGATTTATAGCTCTCTTTCATCAGTGGTCCGTGCAAGGTCTCTCTTGTTCAATTATTTATTAATCCCTTTTCTCTCATTACCTCATCCCATTCAAGCTACATTCATGTTGGGCAATCATCAGTTATTTTTAATGTGTGTTTTTGTTTGTTTGTATGTGTGTCTTTTGTTAATCCTCACCACAGGATATATTTGTTTCCATTGATTTTTTAGGGAGAGTGGAAGAGAGAGGGAAAGACAGAGAGAAACATCGGTATAAGAGAAACACATAGAATGGTTGCCTCCCACACGTTCTGACCAGAGCTCAGCCAGGCAGGAGCCTGGAATGGAACCCAGGATCCTTTGGTCTGTAGGCCAGTGCTCTATTCACTGAGTCAAATGGCTAGAGCTATATGTGTTTTTGAATAGTGGTTCTAGTATGCGTCTAGTATGCATGCATTTAAATTATTAAAATAACATATTTTACTTAACCTATAATTTCAACATGTGATCAGTATAACATTTACTAATGAGATGTATTGCATTCTTTATTTGGTCTTCAAAATCTGTGTGCTTTATTTTTTTTCTTAAATATATTTTATTGATTTTTTTACAGAGCGGAAGGAAGAGGGATAGAGAGTTAGAAACATAGATGAGAGGAGAAACATCGATTAGCTGCCTCCTGCATGCCCCCTACTAGGGATGTGCCCGAAACCAAGGTAAATGCCCTTGACTAGAATCAAACCTGGGACCCTTCAGTCTGCAGGCGGAATCTCTATCCACTGAGCCAAACCGGTTTCAGCTGTGTGCTTTATTCTTATAGTACATATTAATTTGAATGCTAAATTTTTATCAGAAATACTTGATCTGCATTTAAAGTTTATAAAATTTACAGTTGAAAGAGTTGATTTACACACCTAAATTGTTCCAAGTATATTTTACAATTTTCCAATAATTGAATCAACTACAAAAAGCATTTCCCTTTAGTATTCTCATCCAAATTGACAAAATCATTTTATCTATTTGAGACTTGACTTGATTTTGAAGCAAAAGCATACAAATTTCAAAACTATGTCCACGTTAAGTAAATTCACTCATTCTTGTGTCAACTTAGTATCACAAACATGAAATTCAGGAGATATTGCTTAAATGGAAAAACAATTCTAAATTTATTAATATCAACAAAACATGTAAACCTTTCTTGTGTTTTTTTCAGCCAGTTTATGTAGCGCTGTTGATTTTATTTAAAATCCCATTTTCTAACATAAATACGGGTCACGATAGGTTTCTTTGTTAGCATAAATTCTTGTACCTATCTTGCTAAGTCACAAAAAAGCATTTTCTTTCATCGGAGCTTCAATTTTAACCTTAGGGGAGGTGCCTCTACGATTGCAATGCACCTGCTCTGAGAGTTTAAGGCATGAGGAGGGGAAACAACTGGTGAAGTGTATTTTTCATCATTTCTTCACCAGCACAGCGCATCTTCAGGGCCCTCACCAGCACCTGGATTCCAGGCCTGAGTCACACAGGTAAAGGGGCATCACTGTTTGTCCTAAGACAGTGGTGGATGAAAAGAGAGATCAAAACATCAGAGTCCCTTTTCTTTTTTTTTTATCATTCCACAGCCATACCTGCCCCCCTCCTGCCCGATACCAAAGCCACCCCTCTACCACACACGGCAGTTTGAAACAGCGGTATTTTCTCGTTATAATTCTTCCACGGTTCATCTCGGGAGAGGGAGCAGCGGTTGCGTTAGTTCAATCAGGACTGAAGCTTAAGGATTTTGAGCATTTGCTCTGTGAGAGACACTGCTGTAAGCATGTTGAGTCCCTTTAATCCTCACAATCGCCCTCTGAGGTTATATTAGCAGTCCCATTTGATAGATGGGGAAGCTGAGACATAAAGAAGTTCATTAGCTTCCCTAGTGAACGAACCTGTTCAGGACTCTTCCCCTGGCAGTCCGGCTCCTGAGTGGGCCCTCTTAGCCTCTCCCTGGCAGCAGAGGCTGATTTACCCAGCGTCCTCGATGGACAGATTAGTGTGGTGTTGGCCAGGTCTGCCCTGTGGTGTCTAGCGTATGAGATATTGGCTAGAGGAGAGGAAGGAAGGTGACAAGGATGAGGCATTAATGGCCAGCCCTGCTGTCAACAGCTTTGGAGCCCAAGCTGAGACTCTAATGTATGTGTCTCAGGGCAGGACACAGGCTCAGCGTGGTTAGAGGTGAAGGGATGAGGGTGACTGAGTATGCGGAAGCCCAGCCCTAATGAGGTCTGATGTCATTTCTCTCCTGGAGGGGGTTTGTCTCTGAATTTGACATGTGATGTAAACTGGCTGGTGTGAAATTCTGCCTGGGTATTCCATGCCCTGAGTTTGAAGTCCTTCCAGAGGAAGCATTTGAGTGGGCTGGAGCGACTCCGGCTCGGGAACCACTAGATGCCTCCCTAGGCAGTTGCTAGGCTGCCAGTGCAGGCTACTAGACTGGCCTCTTCACACTTCTGCCACTTTCCCTCTCTCTTCCTTTGCTCTGGGTTGGTCAGCATGCACTGGAGAGTAAGACCCTGCCACTGGCCCTGGGAAGGATTCTCTAGATGGATAAGATTTGAAGGTGGAAGTCAGTGACTGCAAAGCAGAATGAAGGTCATGAGAAAGTGAAACCTCTGACTCCAGTTACTGAGCTCTTAGGAACTGTGGGCGTCTTGAGTTTTAGTAACAACCAGGCTAGTGTCGGGTGTCGATTCTTGGTGCATGATGGCTCTTTCTGGTCCCTTCTTAAGTGCCAGACACTTTTTTTTTTTTTTTAGCTGATTTTGCTGAAAGAGAATTAGAAACGGATTTGAGGAGTATCTCCTCCCCTATTGGGGTGTCCGTGGCCTAAGGTTTCAGGCAGACAGGCTCTTTATCTGCCTGGCCCCAGGGAGCTGCTACATTGCTTTCTGAGCCACAGATATTTCACACCGTGGGTACCCAGCTGCTGCCCTCCCCCGGACCCCATTCCTTTCTACCTCTTCCTCATTCCTAAATCCATGTTTTATACTCTCCTTAGCCACTGCCGCCTTCCTTGTCTCTCTCATGTGGACTCTTCTGGATTTTTTCCCCAGGGAATCGGAGAGACCTGAGGACATCTCTAGCTTCATCTGCCTGGGAAAACAAAAAGAAATGAACAGCAGTGACTGTTTCCTCTGTGCCAGAGATGGTTTGTCGGGCCTTACTGACATGGCTTCATGCAGATCTCCCAACCACCGGGGAAGGAGATGTTTGCTGTGGCAGGTCCTGAGAGGACCAGGCCCACAGAAATGATGGCAAAGCCAGGATTCAGACCTGTGCTTATCTGCCTCTAAAGCCACACCCTTTCTGTGTTCCTTGATGGCTCTTGGGCCCCAGCTTTCTAACCTCATCTCTCTTGTTCCCAAGCAGACTGGATATTTTTGCTTCTCCTTAGAATAGAAAGGAAAAAAGAAAAAAGGAAAGAAAGAAAAAAAGAAAGAATGGGAAAGCAAAGGACCACCTCCCAGCTCTGTGTCTTTTGAAGATCACACTTCTTTCTAGAATGAGTAGAACAACCTGTTTTTTAACTGGAAGGGAACAGATGAGAGCATCTCATTCAGCACTTATTTTAAAACTTTTATTTATTTTTTAAATATATTTTTTATTGATTCTTTACAGAGAGGAAGGGAGAGGGATAGAGTTAGAAACATCGATGAGAGAGAAACATTGATCAGCTGCCTCTTGCACGCCCCCTACTGGGGATGTGTTCGCAACCAAGTTATATCCCTGGACTGGAATCGAACCTAGGACCTGTCAGTCCGCAGGCCAACGCTCTATCCACTGAGCCAAACCGGTTTCGGCTATTTTAAAACTTTTAAACTTAGAAAATTATCCGGGGCATATAAAGCACCCAGGAGTGGTGCTGCTTGAAGTGGCAGGGGGTGGGGGAGCTCCAAGACCTGGCCTCTCTGCACCCCTTGCAGTGGCAAGTCGGGGAGCCGGGTATCTGCTGAGCACCACTTGAAAGCTCCTCCTGATCTCTTATTGAAGAGACAAGCAAGCTGAGGCCTGGAGAGGGGCAGTGGCTGGCAAAGTCAGGGCGAGGGCTTGGGTTGTCCAGTATCTGGCCCGCAGCTTTCTGCAGAAACCCCCGCGTGTGGATCTCTGTAAACCCTGCAGGCCGCCTGGTCCGGGAAGGGGGAGAGAGTGGGGAGAGGCCCGGCTTCCTCTTCCTTCCTTCCTCCTCAACAACCTGAGTTCCCTACCCTCCGGGGGAATAAGGTAGTCACGGAGGGTCAGACAGGGAAACGGGAAGGGTGCAGGCAGAGGCCCCGGGAGCAGGAGACAAGCAATCAGAAGGAAGAGAGAAGGAGAGGCCGAAGAAGAAAAAAGGAGAGGGGAAAAGAGCCAAGAAGCCCCCACACCAGCCCAGGACCAGGGCTAGCTGATAGTTTGCATCCTGGCCTTGCTCTGGTAGCCTCTTGGGCAAGTCCTGGTCCATTCCCACCCTCAGTTTCCTTTTTTTAAAAAATATTTTATTGATTTTTTACAGAGAGGAAGGGAGAGGGATAGAAAGTCAGAAACATCGATGAGAGAGTGACATCGATCAGCTGCTTCCTGCACGCCCCACAGTGGAGATGTGCCTTCAAGCAAGGTACATGCCCCTGACCGGAATCGAACCTGGGACCTTTCAGTCCGCAAGCCAACGCTCTATCCACTGAGTCAAACCGGTCTCGGCATTATTGATTTTTTTTACAGAGAGGAAGGTAGAGGGAGATAGAGTTAGAAACATCGATGAGAGAGAACATCAATCATCTGCCTTCTGCACACCCCCTACTGGGGATGTGCCTGCAACCAAGGTATATGCCCTTGACCGGAATCGAACTTGGGACCCTTGAATCTGCAGGCCTACGCTCTATCCATTGAGCCAAACCGGTTTCGGCCCCTCAGTTTCCTTTGAAGGTTCCTCACCCACCAGCAGTGAGCGCAGGTCTAGGTTCCAGGAGGGGCAGGGTGGTGTCAGAGTGCAACACACAGGGCAGAATTAGGTGCTCCGCTCTGCCTGTGGGTCTGGAGGTAGCTCCAAGGTCTCTCTCATCTATAAAACCAGTTGGGTGGGGACGCTCTCTAAGTGCCCTTTGGGTTCCGAAAGATCTGGGACTTGGAGCCTGTGCACGGGGAGCCTGGGAATGGGCAGATTGCAAGCTCAGGAGCAGGGACCAGTCTAGCAATCTGGTATTAAAGGCGAGGAAACTTGGTTTACAGAGGCCAAATGGCTTTCCTGCCTTTCTCGGCACCATTTCCTTTTATCCTCTGAACTGTAGTCTCGGGATTCAGCTCAAAGCGATTCTGTGCAGTGGCTAAGCTTTTGTGTCTGTGTGTGTGTGTGTGTGTGTGTGTTGTTTTTCTGAACAGTTACTGACTTTCAACACTTCTTGCAAAAACAGCACATGCTCATTATAAACATTTCCATGAATACAGGAAGTGAAAAAGGAAAAAAAACTGCCAATTGCTGTCACCGTCCTGTCCTCGCCCTGCAGTTCTCCAGGGGTGTCTCCTGTTAACACCGTAGTGAATATTCATCCGGAGTTTTCTAAAGAACACACAAACATATGTGTCCCCCATAAACGGGACTGTCGTGTCAAGCGTTCAAGCATAAACTTTAGAATCAGACACTCCTGGGTTCTCTCGCATCGCATGGCTCATTAGTGACCTTGTTAGGTGTTGCTGCTTTTAGTCTGAATCTCCCTGTGTGAAATATGGCAGCGATAATAATAGTTACCTTGTAGGATGGTGATGAAGACTTGACGAGATTTTTACAAACAGCACTTAATAGTGTGTGGTACACAGTAAACACCGCACATACACACACACACACACACACACACACGCACGCACACACATCCAGGTGGCACAGAATGAGTTAGAGATGTCGTAAAAATGAGACCTGAGTTTGTCCCATCAACTTCCAGCCACACCTCTCTACCTCTCATCTGGGTCCCTGGGGCATATGCTAAATGCTCACTAAAGTTGAGAGAATGAATAAGGTGGGTGGGGACCCGAGGTCTGTGAGTTCCTAGAGTGCCAGTTCTGGAAGATGGAGGGCTCACCCTGTGGATTAGGAGTGGGGGGGACAGTGTCACTGGCCGAGCCAGCTGCTGCCTCAGGGCTTCGGGCCTGAGAGTTGAGCCTCAGGACAGAGCGGAGGCCCCAGAGTGGCTCTCAGCTTAAAGGATCTTGGCTTCACAGGAATGCGCAGTGGGCTGCCTCTGCTCAGGAGGGTCTAAAAAAAGCCTGACCCTCCCCTGGGCTTTGTGTGAGGGTTATCAACTGCTCAAGTCAGCTCATCTCTCTGGCTGGACACTGGCATTTTTGAGAGAGCTTGTTTTCCCGGCCCCTCTGGGTTTCCACCAATCGGCAGGAAGGGGTCCGCCTGTCCCAGAGGTAGAGGCTGTGTAGGGGGGTGTGAGGTGTGGGGAGAGGGGGAGGGGGCTGGGAGCACCAAACCTGGTGACAATACACAGTTGTCAGCTGTCCCCTGCTGGTGTTTCTTCCTTTTATAGTCAGCAGCAGCTGCTCCTGCTCTCACCCCGGCCTCTGTGGGGGCTCCTGCCCAGGATAAAAGGGGAGGGAAGCGGCCCAGTCTCCCTGCTCGGCTCCTTTCCTCTTGATTCCTTCCTAGGTGCCACCTCCACTAAAGACCTCAGCATGCCTCCCAAGAAGCCAGAGCCTAAGAAGGAAGCGGCCAAGGCAGCCCCGGCCCCGGCCCCGGCCCCTGCCCCAGCTCCCGAGCCCCCCAAGGAGCCTGCCTTTGACCCCAAGAGTGTAAAGGTGAGTGAGCCTCCGCCACTGGGATACGGGTGGGGATGACATTCGGGATCTTATTGGCCTGAAGCTTAGAGATCCACTGCAAGGAGGCTGGACTGGGGTGAGGCTATGGGGTTCATGCCCCAGATCACAGTCCTGGGGGGCGGTGGGGCAGGTGCTGGGGCTGGTGAGGGTGTTTGGGGTTGTAGGCCTTGCACCTCGAGAAGAACAGGTTTCTGCTCTGACAAAGGGCTGCTGTGTCACCCTAACTCGCCCAGCAGAGTTGAGGATGGCAGGGAAAGGCAACCATTCAGCCTTTTTACGGCACTCTGGGGTCACCGTAGTGAAAGTGACTGACCCTTTCCCCCGAGTAGTATGATTCCTACATGGAAAAAACACACAGGACGATAACTGCCAGTGGAACGCGGAGTCAGTGACGTCAGTAGTGAGGGAGGGTGCTCCTGTGCCTGGAGAGGGCTTCGCTCTCAGACTCTTGCCGTGGGTGGGGATCAGGGAAGCTCTAGATAAGGTGAGAGAAACCTGGTTCCCTCGCCTCTCCCCCACCAGGGGGCCGCTCCCTCCGTGGCCTCCGCCTGGGCCCCTAGCTGGCATCTGCAGAGCACAGGCCCACCCAGCCAAGACCCTCTCTCTAAGCTGGTGAGGCTGCTGATCCTGCTTCCTCTACCACCCAGCTCTCCTCCCCTCGGCCGGGCCCTGTTTCCCTGCCATCGATTGGCAGGTTCCTCTCTCTGGAGCTGGTGCAGGCCCTGCCGATGACTGACGCGGTCCTCTCAGGCCGCCCAGCTCTCTGGCGCAGCAGCTGCCCAAGGAATGGAACTGGGAGGGGAGAGGCCTAGGAAGGAGCAGGTCAGAGGCCTCTGGAGAGCGAAGCAGTTTTAAGCCTTGGCACCAGGATGTAAGAGGGCAACTGGCCACTGGTATGAAGAGCTATTAATAACAGGTTGGGCGTGGTGGGCCCCTGGGAATACCAGCCCGCAGTCAGGGCTGCGGTGGTGAGGAGCCAGAGCCAAATAAAAGCCCAGGCGTGGTTCTGTGACCAGCAGGCACGAGATGAAAACCCCGGCTCTCATGGGGGGACGCTCCCTGGCCCTCTTCTTTTAAAAAAATATATTTTATTGATTTGTTATAGAGAGGAAGGGAGAAAGATAGGGACAGAGAGTTAAAAACATGAACGAGAGAGAAACATTGATTAGCCGCCTCCTGCACGCCCCCTACTGGGGATGTGCCCGCAACCAAGGTACATGCCCTTGACCGGAATCGAACTGGGGCCTTTCAGTCCGCAGGCTGATGCTCTATCCGCTGAGCCAAACCGGTTTCGGCTCCCTGGCCCTCTTAAGGTTCCTCCCGGCCCCCACCGCCCCAGAGACCCAGTAGTTGTGCCAATGCCGCCAAGGGGCAGGGGTTAAGCAGACCTGGCTCTGCCAAGAGATAAAGGCAGTTGCCCCATTCCTGAGCTTGGTTATGGCACCACTCTGGGGAAACTGAGGCATGGTGTAGGATCTTAAAAACCCCTGCAGGTACTCTGGGACATACATCATTCTATGGGCAGGGCCTGGCAAGAAAAGCTGACTATCTGGCTTGTGGACTGAAGGGTCCTGGGTTCGATTCCAGTCAAGGGCACATGCCTGGGTTGTGGCCAATCCCCAGGAGGGGGCGTGCAATGATTCTCTATCTGATTTCTATTTCTCTCTTTCCCTCTCTGAAATCAATAAAAATATATTCAAAAAGGAAAAAAAAAAGCAAAGAAAAGCTGATGATCTTCCCCACAGGACGCCTTTATTTCTGAATTGGTCTCATAATGCACCACTCCTGGGGGCACCACTGGTAGGCCTGGTCCTCCCATCTGGGCAGCAGCTGCCTAGTATCAGATGAGCGTCTTCCACTCACCTCCCCTGCTTTCTTTCCCTGGCTTCAGTCCTCTTTTCCCTGGTGTCTTGATCTTCTACTTCTGGAGTTTTTTTATTGATTTTTTAGAGAGAGGAAGGGAGAGAGATAGAGAGTAGAAACATCGATGAGAGAGAGATATCGATCAGCTGCCTCCTGCATGCCCCCCACTGGGGACGTATCCGCAACCAAGGCACATGCCCCTGACCGGAATCGAACCCAGGACCTTTCAGTCCACAGACCGACGCTCTATCCACTGAGCCAAACCCATCTCGGTGTACTTCTGCACACCACACACTGGAGATGTGCCCGCAAGCAAGGTACATGTCCCCGACTGGAATTGAACCTGGGACCTTTCAGTCCGCAGGCTGACGCTCTATCCACTGAACCACACTGGTCTTGGCTACTTCTGGAGTTTTTTAAAGTTAGTATAAAGTAGGGGGAAAAAAAGTACATGTCTTTCCTGAAAGCTATTTTTTTCTTATTATTTGTACTGCTCAGTTCCTTTGCTTAAAAGATTCTTTGCTCAAAGAAAGAGTAAATGTAACCACCTCAATTGTGTGTGGTTCTGACCATATTCTGATGTTATGTCTTCCTACAAATATTTCTTACATGTATGCTACTGGGACTTAAAGAATTGCCAAGTAAAGTGAACTGTACCTTCTCCTCAGAGAGTTCATGCAAAGCATCCTTTAGCCCATTTAGGGGTTTTAACTTCCTGACCCTTCCTCCCCCGCCTCCCCCCACCCCACCTTTGGCAGAATCCATTCCTGGGCATAGCAAGTTTCTTTCCCACCCCGATCTCCTGCTCTCCTAGCTCATTCCAGCCACCTGCAGGGGTCCTCATTAATGGAGGTCAGCCTGGCGGGGCACAGCACAGCTCAGAATTAGGATTTAGGAATGGTGGTACATGAAGAAGATGCTCCAAGATCAGGTACCACCAGCAGCAGAGAGGGGATTTGGGGCATGGTGGGGGTGGTATATAAGGACAATGAAGAAACATAAAAGGTCCTAAATGGCTATCGAATCAAAGAGTAATATGCAGATTGACCATCACTCAAAAAAAAAAAGATTCTAAATGGAAATGATGACTCATGCCTGGTCATTGTCGTTTATTTTCAGAGCCTCCTACCTTCCTCCTGGGTATTCAGATTTGAACTGTTAAGCATTGGTAGGAGGGTGGAGGGAGGGAGGAACTGGGGGAGGGAGAATCCAAAGTTTACTCTTTGCTCAATAAATATTTTTTTGAGTGCACACTCAATGCCAGGAGTTTCCATGAACAACAAGGAGCCAGGATACACATACGGGCGTGACTGGAAAACAGTCACGGAGTAGCCAGGGTCCGCTCAAACGACTCTTGCTGTCCCAGAGTGCCTAAGAGGAATGTGTGCTAAGGAGGGGCTGGAATGGAATGGGGTGAGGGAAGGCTTCATTGAAGGAGGTGACTTGAAGTGAATCAGGTAGAAAAGGGAGGGCCAAGCCCTGGCCAGTGTGGCTCAGTGGTAGGGCATCAGCCTGAACACTGAAGGGTCTCAGATTTGATTCTTGATCAGGGGCACGTACCTGGGTTGCGGTTCAATATTTCTCTCTCTTTTCCCCCAGCCTTCCTTTCCACTTTCTCTAAAAATCAATGGAAAAAATATCCTCTGGTGAGGATTAACAAAAACAAACAAACAAACAAACAAACAAATCATAAACAAACAAAAAAAAACAAAAAAAAAAAGGAAGAAAAAGAAAAAAGGAAAGGGAAGCCAAGGGTGAGGAGAGGGGCGCCCAAAGAGAGAGAAAGTGTGGCTTGGGGGAGATTGTGGAGCAGAGAGAGTCTGAAGGAATGAAAGTGAGGTCAGTCTATGGCTGATAGGACAAGGGATTCACATTTGACACAAAAAAAATTACAGTAGGGAGTGGTTGTATGTTCTAGAGCTATCCAGGGTAATTCACTGGAATCATCATTTAACAAGTGGGACTGAGAGAGACGTGAAGGCTGCATTATTTTATATCCTGTCCGTTGCGTCCCATTCATCAGGAGGCTGGTGTGCTACATTTAGCCCGCAGTCTCCTCCCCTCCTCATCAGTGGCCTGTTGGAGGTGACTGGACTGTGGTGGAAGCCACTTCTGCTTCCCTTTGGAAACCTTTGGCAGTCTCACTGGTCTGTTTCTCTCCCCGCAGATAGACTTCACTGCCGACCAGATCGAAGGTGAGTACTAACAGCTCCCTTCCCCCTTCCCCTACCCACACATACCCTCTCTGTTGCACTTCCTTAAGGAGGAGGAGGAGGAGGAAGAGAAAGAAGAGGAGGAAGAGGAGGGATTGTTGTCATCACCATAATAGTAATCATCATCATTATCAAATAGCAAACATCTTTGCTGTTGATTTGCTATTTGCTCACTTTTGCCTACTACATGTTATTACTTAAGCCTGCATTAACTCATTTAATTCTCACAACAACCCTGAGAGACCGGGACTATGACCATCCCATTTCACAGGTGACAAAGCTGAGGCTTAGAGAAGTTGGGTGGCTTAGAGAAGATCCAAACTCAGGCAATCTGATTCCAGATCTACTAGTAGTTCTCAGCTGCTCTGCCAGACCACCTGGAACATAGTAGATGCATAGCAAAAATGCCCTTTTCTTCATCTACCCCCAAACCTCTCTTAACATATTTAAAAGCCCGAATTCCTGTTCCTTTATTGGAAAGCCCTCCTTTGGGTGTTACCAGCTTCCTCTTCCTTCCTCCTGGAATCTGCCAAGACGCTCACCCACTAATGGTGGCAAGGCCAACAGTGATTTGTGGTTGCCCTAGTCCACCTGTGATCTCCGTTAGCAATGCTTCTCCATCTTTGATGAAGACAGTTTATTTTTCTCAATCTGATGTAAAGTGGTACTTAGTGTAGCTTCAAGACAAGCTTCAAGATCTCCATCCACCCTCCAACCTGCTGGTGGCCCCTTAGCCCAGCTTCTAGTGCAGCGGTTCTCAACCTGTGGGTCGAGACCCCGTTGGGGGTCGAACGACCCTTTCACAGGGGTCGCCTAAGACCATTGGAAAATGCAGATATTTACATCACGATGCATAACAGTAGCAAAATTTCATGGTTGGGGGTCACCACCACATGAGGAACTGTATGCAAGGGTCGCGGCCTTAGAAAGGTTGAGAACCACTGTTCTAGTGTTTTGACTTCCTTCTCTGGTCCCTCTCCTGATTTTCATGTCCTTCTAGAAAGCGGTTACCACCGTTGCTCACTGTTCTAGCAAGCAGCCGACTGCTACAGACAATTGAGAAAAGGTTTCTTCTGAGCCCATTAGCATCACTTCTCAGACACCTCGAGGTCACCCTGGTTTTGTTTTTCTCTGGTACCAATCCTAAACTCCAGTGTTTGGTTTTTATGTGCATGTAATTCCGTTGGAGCAGGTATCATCACGTTACAGAATGCCTCCACCTGTGGCCATCTTATTAGACACTCTCAGAAACTGGGAGTGCCTGGTGGGTGGAGCATTAGCAGTTGCTGCAAGTCTCTTCCTTCTCCTTCCTCCTCACCGTTTCCTTGGTTTCCTTGATAGCTGGTCAGAAGTCACACCTGCATTGGTCCAAAATGAGGGCAATATAATACCTATAGCATAAGGGTTTTGTAAAGATGAATGAAATAATCTATGAAAAATTATCACATCTCAGAGCCTGACCCTCAGTAAGTACTCAAATCATAGGTTGTTCTTATTCTTTTCCTCCTCATGTTCTATCCTCCTATTAAGTATCATTATAGGCTTCTTTTATGAGGAGACTCCTTCTTTTATTAGATCCGACCTGACTCTTCTGAGTGAACCAGGAGAAGATCAAAAAGTCTGAGTTCAGAGTCAACTAACAAATACGTACTTATTGAGCACTGAACTTGTGCTGGAAGGCAAGCTAATTGCTTCAAAAGTTAAAAAAAAAATTAAACCCTCAAACAAAGATGTGAGATTGGTGTTATTTCCTTAATACAGAAGAGGAGATCTAGGTTTGTTGAGGTTAAGTGACTTGGTCACCTCGTTAAATGTTAAAATTAGGATTAAACTCAGTAAAATAATCCTAATAACATTGTTTGAGGATTTAATATGTGCCATTCATTGTGTTAAGAGTTTTTAACATAAATTATTGTATTTAATTTGGATGTACTGTAATTAAAAAACCCTGTGAGGCAAGTGCCCTCTATAGAGGAGCTTTTATAGAGGTTAAATATTTACTTTCCCAAAGTCACACAGCTAGTAAGCAATGAAATGGAATTTGAACTAAATTATTCAATAATGTGACAGACATGCGGTTTTTTTATCTTTCAAATTCATTCAAAGCCTAATAAAGAGGTGCAAGTAAACGTTTTGGGGAACCAGCTTTGGCATGTGGAATGATTTTTGTAGTAATCCATATGCAGCCGCTAAGTAAATAATTGTTTCTAACATACTTAGTTGGAGAGGATTAAACACAGCTTTTCTCCTAAGAAGTTTACACATTCTTCTTTGGTTTATATTGTTAATCTGATTAGTAAACTATTTCTCTGTGCATAGTATAAACCTTATAAGATGACTTCAATACCATTCCCAGTCCAAATTGCCCCCAGTAATGAATTGCTTGAATCCAAATTAGTGAGGAATTAAGATTCTTTGCAAGGACCCAGGAGCGCCTCAGTTCAGCCTGGCCGCGTGGACACCTGCTCTGGTCCCTTCAGGGAGTGTAGTCCTTCTAGATCTAAACTGGCTTGAGAACCAGGAAATCCCCATCATCCCCCACAACCCACTCTGGTGAACATTGTATCCCCACTTAGAACTAAAAAAAAAAAAGGAGGACACTCAGAGGTTAGTGGTTAGCCTGAGGCCGTGTGCTGGTTCGTGGCAGAGGCGGTAGGTCTGTTTCCACCGGGCCATCTTGTCTGGCCTGGGAGCCCTCTTTTTTTTTTTTTTTTTTTTTTAAATATATTGTATTGTTTTTACAGAGAGGAAGGGAGAGAGACAGAAAGTCAGAAACATCGAAGAGAGAGAGACATCGATCAGCTGCCTCCTGCACGCCCCACAGTGGAGATGGGCCTTCAAGCAAGGTACATGCCCCCAACCGGAATCGAACCTGGGACCTTTCAGTCCGCAAACCAACGCTCTATCCACTGAGCCAAACCGGTCTCGGATGGGAGCCCTCTTTTAGCCCGGCCCAGGAAGTACTGATATTGATTAGCTGCCTTTTGCACAGGTATCATCACTGTGCAGATGTGCCATCTCCTTGGACACTCTCAGTAACCGGGAGTGCCCGGTGGGTGGCTCTGTGGCTCCCCACCTGCAGGCTTCTCCTGCCATAATCTGCCAAGCCAGAGAACCCAGGAATTCTTACCCCCGAACCAGCGCTGTCTTCCCTTCCCGGACATTCTCAGCAGTCAGGATCCTCACCTGCACCCGGAAGGATGGGTGGCTGGGAGGGCTGGAAGCAGGGGAGCCATTCATTATGTGACAGCCCACTGGTGGCAGAGATCCCAGACCCCGCGTTGGAACAGGAGGCTCGAGGCTGCCTCTTTAGTGGTCAGAAGACAGGGTGTGGGCTCCAGGGAGGAGCCGGGAGGGGAACATGGAAACATTTTATAAGCCACATGGGGCTGCCCTTCAGCCCGGGTGGAGGCTGATGAGCCCTCAAGCCGCTGCCT
>PVJN01030991.1:0-25184 GCA_004026805.1 Lasiurus borealis | reverse complement strand
GTATCTTCCCTCCCTTAACAAGTGAAATTGGAGTCTGGCATTTCTTATATTGTTTCTGAGGAACTATTTCATCCAATTGGCATCCTACCCTTCCATGGATGGTTGAGGTGGGAAAGCTTGTAAGCCCCTCTTTTTGAAGGAGTCCTATCTATATCCTTGGCCTCATCAGGCCAACCATATCAGAATGCAACATGGTAACCCAACATTCATGGCAGGGCTGCAACTGTGAACAGCAGGGAACTTCTCAAAGATTCCCCTTCACCCTGACATTTTTGTACCATCTGACTATGTTGACCACATGTCCTCATCTAAACTCACTTCCTATTCTCCAGTCTGAGATACACTAACTTTGTCTTTCTTTCCCTGCCTGCCTCTTCTTATAACTTACATTTGCAGACCTCTTGTGTGTGTTACAAAATTCATTCACAGGCCACTGGTTTGAGTGAGAAAACGGATTTGAGAAGTTCAGATAGTTTCTCAATGTCACTCATCTAGAGTTGGAATTCTAATCCAAGTTTTTTGAATGCTTATGTTGATTATTCAGCTTTTTTCAATATAGCCCACCTGCCTGGTGTACTTTATATTTTTTAAATCTCTCCATCCATTTTTTCCTTTTCCTGTCACATGTGAGGCTTTTATCTTCACAAGTTAGGGAATTGATTGAAAAACTTTTTAACGAGGCTCCTGGCCAATCTGCTACTGGTTACCCAAGTCACCTTCCTAAAACATGATAACTCCCTAGTTTATCATGTCGCATACCAGCTCACAATCTTCACTGGCTCACCATGAAAGGCTTTAATTATTTCATTTACTGTGCAATAAACATTGCTCCTTTTCTGACTACCAACTGAGCAGCAGATATTATACTAAATACTTTTTTTATGTTTATTGTTCAGATTATTACAATTGTTCCTCTTTTTTCTCCCCATAACTCCCTTCGACTCAGCTCCCACCCTACCCTTTGCCCTTAACTCCCCCTCATTATCCTCATCCATAGGTGTATGAATTTTGTCCACTCTCTGCCTGCATCCCCCTCACCCCTTTCCCCCTCAGAATTGTCAGTCCACTCTCTTTCTAGGCCCCTGATTCTATTGTATTCACCAGTTTATTCTATTCATCACATTTTTACTTAAGTTGATTTTTAGATTCACTTGTTAATAGATATGTATTTGTTGTTCATAATTTTTAACTTTACCTTTTTCTTCTTCCTCTTCTCAAAGAGTACCTTTCAGCATTTAATATAATACTGGTTTGGTGCTGATGAACTCTTTCAGTTTTTTCTTATCTGACAAGCTCTTTATCTGACCTTCAATTCTGAATGATAGCTTTGCTGGGTGGAGTAATCTTGGTAGTAGGTTCTTGCTATACATCACTTTAAATATTTCTTGCTACTCCTGTGTGACCTGTATAGTTTCTGTTGAGAAATCAGCTGACAATCGTATGAGTACTCCCTTGTAAGTAATTAACTGTTTTTAATATTCTCTCTTTGTCTTTTGCTTTTGGTATTTTAATTATGATGTGTCTTGGTGTGGTCCTCTTTGCATTCCTTTTGTTTGGGGTTCTGTGCACTTCCTGGACTAGCAAGTCTATTTCTTTCACCAGGTGGGGGAAGTTTTCAGTCATTATTTCTTGAAATAGGTTTTCAGTATCTTGCTTTCTCTCTTCTTCTGGCACCTCCACAATTCTGATGTTGGTACTCTTGAAGTTGTCCCAGAGGCTCCTTACATAATCTTCAACTTTTTGGATTCTTTTTTTCTTTTTGCTTTTCCAGTGGAGTGTTTTCTGCTTCTTTGTATTTCAAATCTTTGACTTGATTCTTGCCTTCCTCTAGTCTGCTGTTGGGTCTCAGTATATTATTTTTTATTTCAGTCAGTATATATTTAATTTCTAGTTGTTCCTTTTTCATCTCCTCTTGGGTCTTGCTAAATTTATCCATCTTTTCTGGGAAATTCTTGAAAAAACTTATAACTGTGGTTTTGATCTCTATATCAAGTAATTTGTTTTCATCCATTTCTTCTGGTTGTAATATGTTTTTTTGTCTCCGCATTTTCACTGCTTTCCTGAGTTGGTAGAGTAGCTCTGTGTGCTAAGAGTCCTATATGGTCCAGGAGCTCCGCCTCCCTAGTTACCTGAGGTGAACTCTCTTGGTGCACCCCTTTGTGGATGTGTGTACAGCCTTGCTGTAGTTAAGTCTTGATTGTTGTAGATATCACTGGTGGGAGTTGACCTCCAAGCCAATTGGTTGTGAGGATCAGCTGTGTCAATGCCAGGAGAACTTCTCTGATGGCAAGTCTTAAGTTTCTGCCTTAAGACTTGCAAGATTGCAAAAGGTTCTGTGTTAGGCTTGGATGGGATGAAGTCTCAGGAGTGAGCAGACAGCCATGGCTTCTCGTCAGCCCCTGAGTTTCAGTGTCCCACGATAATCGCTGCAGCCCTCACTGTGCGCAGGTGCACAAGCCTCCAGATCTCTTCCTTTCTGGCTCCACTGAGTTTCTGTGCACTCCAGGTACCCGTATGAGTCTGGGTTCCCAGGGTCTTGCCCAAAACTGTGGTTCAGTGCAGTAAGGAGGTTCTGTCTTCCTTACGCTAGGGAAAGCCAACAGCACAATCAGCAGTCAGCCCTCTCTGTGAGCACTTTCAAGTGCACCTCCAGATCTCTGTCTTTCATGGCTCCCCTAAGTTGCACTGCACTCCTGCCTTTTCACAACAGTCCAGACTCCCCGTATGAGTCTTGCGCAGAAAGGGGATTCAGTGCAGTTGGAAGTGAGGTTCAGTGCAGTCCAGAGTTTCCATCTCCCTCCCACTAGAGGAAGCCAGCCATGCACTCTGACCCGTCCTCACCTTTTTGCAGCTCCTCTGAGTTTCCATGAGCCCCTCTCTTTACTTCTACTTATAGAATTTCCATTCAGCCAGATTTCCTATGGTTCTGGATGATGTCCATTCTGTCTTTTAGTTGTAGTTTTGAAATTGTTGTGCGAGGCAGCAGTTTAGGTGTTCACATATGCCACCATCTTGGTTTCTCCTCCTATACTAAATTCTTTATGTTTATTCAATTTAATCCACATAACACCCATATAATACAATCTTTATTAATTACTTATTATACAAGAAGCCTGAGGCTTTGGAAATATTAAGGTTAAAAAATAACTTTAAAAATAGGATTCAAATCAATGTCTGCTTTCTAATTCTTCCTTCCTTCCTTCCTTCTTTCCTCTCTTCCTCCTTCCTTCCTCCTTCTTTCCTCCCTTCCTCCTTCCTTCCTTCTTTTTTCCTTCCTTCCTCCTCCCTCCCTCCCTCCCTCTCTCCTTCCTTCCCTCCCTCCCTCCCTCCCTCTCTCTTCCTCTTCCTTTCTTTCTTTCTTTCTTTCTTTCTTTCTTTCTTTCTTTCTTTCTTTCTTTCTTTCTTTCTTTCTTTCTTTCCTATATAGGCCTCTCTTGGAGAAATGACTGAATAATTGATTGCCTTTGGAAATACAGAATAATTTTGTGAATAAAGATTGCTTGACAGTTCTCCTTCTCTTTTTCATCCTTCTTCTCCTTCTTCTTCTTCCTCTTTTTTTAAAAATATATATTTCAGTTCGGCAGAACGTTCTGGCACGAGAGAACCACGAGTTAGCATGGCCAGGAAAAGGAACATTGAAGTTAACGGTCAAGTTGCCTCCAGCTCCAAATGAAATCCATGATGCCTCTAAGGAGAAAATTCCAGCAAATGTAAGTAAAGGAAGTGAATAGCCAGGAAGTAAGCTGTTATCCCAAGGTATGTGGGATGGGAAATACAATGAGGAACACCTAGTGGAACAAAAATATAAATCCAACTGGAGTGAGAAATGCAACTTATAGATGTGGTGGGATAGTTATGGAATAATGAAAGAGGAGGCACTTTTGTTCAATATTAGACACATTTGAAAAAGGCAATATTTGGAAGTTATAATAAGGGTGGCTTGAGACATAAAATTTTGGGTTGCTCTTAACCTAGAACTTGCTGTATTTTTTTACTTTTACATTGTTTTGAGGAGATAGCAATCCATACTGCAAATACTAAGTATTTCTTAAAATGGTCTAGTAATAGTGTCTATCTTGTTGGTTTGTTGGATTGCTGTGAGGGTTGGATGAGACAACCTGTGTAAAGCAAATGGTACAGTGTTCATGGGAAAGACTCAATAAATGCTAAATGGGGGAACAATGTAGATCTTACGGACACTTGTTATTCATTGTTTTGAGTAAGTAGAGGTGCTATTACAACTGGGGAACATTCAAAAACATCATTGCTGGGGAGAAACCAAGATGGCGGCATAGGTGAACATCTAAATTGCTACCGCGCACAACAATTTCAAAACCACAACTAAAATACAGAACGGACATCATCCAGAATCACAAGAAAGCTGGCTGAGTGGAAATTCTATAACTAGAAGGAAAGAGAGAGGCTCATAGAGACACAAAGGAGCTGCAAAAAGGTGAGGTACAGAGATGTGTGCATAGAGAGAATGGGGTTGGGATGCCTGGCTTGCTTCCTCTAGCAGGAGGGAGACAGAAACTCCAGACAGAAACCCCACTTCCAACTGAACTGAACCCCAGTTCTGGGTGATACTCATATGGGGGGAGTCTGGAATGTCATGAAAAGACAGGAGTGCAGAGAAACTTAGGTGACCCACAAAAGGCAGAGGTCTGGAGGTGCGCTAGAGGGAGTGTGCACACAGAAGGCTGGCTGCTGATTGTGCTGCTGGCTTTCTCTAGCAAAAGAAAGAAAGAAACTCCCAACTGCACTAAAATCCAGCTCTGACTGAACTGATCCCAGTTTCAAGTGAGATCCTAAGGACCCAGACTCATACGGGTCCCCAGAGAGCACTGAAACTCAGGGGAGCTATAAAAGGCCGAAGTTTGGAGGCGCACGAGTGCAAGTGCACACAGAGCGGGCTACAAAAATTACCAAGAGACACTGAGATCCAGGGACTACATAGGGTGGGGCTGACTGGAGGCCAAGGCTGTCTGCTCAATCCTGAAACTCTTCCCCATCCAAGCTGAAGACATGGGCTTTTGCCTTTTTGCAAGTCCTGTATAATAAGCCTGACTCCAGCACAGAAGTTATCCTGGCATTGACAGCTGATCCTCACAACCAATTGGCTTGGAGGTCAACTCCCACCAGTGATATTTACAACAATCAAGACTTAACTATAGCAAGGCTGTACACACACACAGTCCACAAAGGGGTGCACCAAGAGAGTCCACCTCAGGTAACTAGGGAGGCGGAGCTACTGGGCCTTATAGGACTCTTAGCACACAGAGCTACTCTACCAACTCAGGAAAGCAGTGAAAATGTGGAGACAAAGAAACAGATCACAAACAAAAGAAATGGACGAAAACAAATGATTGGATATAGAGTTCAAAACCACAGTTATAAGTTTTTTCAAGAATTTCCTAGAAAAGATGGATAAATTTAGCAAGACCCAAGATGAGATGAAAAAGGACCAACTAGAGATGAAAAAGGATCAACTAGAAATTAAACATACACTGACTGAAATAAAAAAATATTATACAGAGACCCAACAGCAGACTAGAGGAAGGCAAGAATCAAGTCAAAGATTTGAAATACAAAGAAGCAGAAAACACTCCACTGGAAAGGCAAAAAGAAAAAAGAATCCAAAAAGTTGAAGATAGTGTAAGGACCCTCTGGGACAACTTGAAGCGTAACAATATCAGAATTATGGGGGTGCCAGAAGAAGAGAGAGAGCAAGATACTAAAAACCTATTTCAAGAAATAATGACTGAAAACTTCTTCCAGACTTACTAGTCCAGGAAGTGCACAGAACCCCAAACAAAAGGAATCCAAAGAGGACCACACCAAGACACATCATAATTAAAATACCAAAAGCAAAAGACAAAGAGAGAATATTAAAAGCAGCAAGAGAAAAACAGTTAATTACCTACAAGGGAGCACCCATATGATTGTCCACTGATTTCTCAACAGAAACCATGCAGGCCAGACGGGAGTGGTAAGAAATATTCAAAGTGATGAATAGCAAGAACCTACAACCAAGATTACTCTACCCAGCAAAGCTATCATTCAGAATTGAAGGTCAGATAAAGTCCTTCACAGATAAGAAAAAACTAAAGGAGTTCATCAGCACCAAACCAGTATTATATGACATGTTGAAAGGTACTCTTTGAGAAGAGGAAGAAGAAGAAAAAGGTAAAGATAAAAATTATGAACAACAAATACATATCTATCAACAAGTGAATCTTAATATCAAGTGAATTAAAAATGTGATGAATAGAATAAACTGGTGAATATAAGAGAATCAGGGGCACAGAAATAGAATGGACTGACAATTCTCAGGGGAAAAGAGGTGAGAGGGGTGCAGGGAGGGACTGTACAAATTCATATACCTTTGAATGAGAATAATAGGGGGGAGGTAAGGGCAGAGCTTGGGGTGGGAGCCGGGGTGTGGGAAGCTAGAAGGGGAAAAAAGAGGAATAATTGTAATAGTCTGAACAATGAAGATTTATTTTTTTAAAAAAAGCATTATTGCTGGAGGGTTTCACTATTGTGTTTGTTGATCTTATATCTCCAGCTAGTCTCAGGCACATTTTTTTAATATAAAGAAATTTGCATTATTGGTAATTTATTAATGATACTTTATTGTTTGAATTTCAGGAATCCAAGACCAAAGAACATGCCAAAGAACCAGGTAAGGTCTCACTTGAGATGACTGGCCTTCACAAGTTTTGCTTTGATTAAAGAGGTACTTGCAGACAACATCCTTATCTTCTTTACTTCACCAGGCAGGTTTTTCTCAGCTTGGCGATGGCTTGGGATGCATCCTTTTTATACAGTACTCTCAGGATCTTGAACTCTAAGGGCTCAAGTCAGAAGGATGGAAACAGCTCTTTCTTCGGGTATTGGGAGACACCTTGCAATTGAGGGAGGGCTAAAAGGTGCCTGATGGAAGGTTATGAAGTGACCTTTATACCCCTTGTGCCCAGGCTGCTCTCCAGAAGCAAGTACGTGATGTATCAGTGGGTGCTGTGTGTGGCTAAGTCAGTTTCTGAGCACTGGGTGTGGAAAGTGCTGTCCTATAGCCCCTGCAAGAAGGTGTGGTTCCTCTGTGGATGAAAGCTTCTGATGCTGGGTGCAGGATGGGGGTGCAGGACAGGGTTGCAGGACGGGGGTGCAACTTTCCAGAGGAGCAGCAGACTTCTCATCCCGTCTGCTATAAGATAGAGCCTGACACCTAGTGGCGGTTGTGGAGTCTATTGCTAACTAGTGTCTCCACTTAGTCTGATATTTACTAAAGAAGCAACTGGATTTCTGGGGTAAGCATGATGTTATAAGGGGGAGGAAATGGTGAAATGTGTTGAATGGCTGACCAAGAGAGATAAAGTGATACATATTCAGATCTTAGGGAAAAAATAATTCCAACAAATGCGTACATATGTTTCTTCTGAACTAGAAATTGTCTTGAGAACATGTTTAGATTTTTGCAACTTTCTCCTTTAGAAAAAGGCACTAGGATGAGAACTTGGAGTCATTGTCAGGGCTCTTGGGCCATTGTCAGAACTATAGAATTTCATTGGAATGTTGAGCAAAGTGAGGATGGAGCGGGGTTGCCTATTAGGTTCCTTATGTAAGGGATGAGGAGAGCAGAGGACACAGCTCCTTAAAGGCACTAGTCATGCCTGAAACCCATAGCTTCAAGTTAAAGATTGACAGGCAGTGACAGAGCAGGGAAAGGCACACACCAACATCAGGGGATATGAGCAGTAAGCCACTGTCCTATTTCAGTCCAAGCTGAGCCTGGTTGTGTCTCAAAGGTGGAAACCAGCAAGTGGAAGAACTAGAAGAGAGATAAACAAGAGCAGAGAAAAACTGGTCACTTGTGTTCAGCAAATTCTGTTCATTCCCAGTCTATATTTCAAGCCTGGATCCTCTTCTAAATCCCAGAGCTGTGTCTGAGCTTTCTGTTGGAAAGTATGTTAGTGCCAACGCGTCTGAAACCACGTGTGTCATTTGCCTCCAAACCAGTGCCCTCTTCTGTGTTTTTCATTTCTCTTCAAGTGCATAACCAGTTTGCCTATCACCTACTAGAAATTGGTCTTTTCTTCAAAGTTTCACAAATGTTGGTCTCATTCATTCCTCCCGCACCTTAGGCCACCATTATGACTTTACAAATCCAGCATGGCAGGAATACACAGGTTGGTCTCTCTGTACCTGATGTCTTTCTCCTTAAAGCTGACCCGTCCTGTGTATTGCTGGATATCTGGTCATCTTTTTCACAGAAACCTTCCCTGGCTCATCTTACCACCAACTGCAAGATAAAGTCCAGACCACATTTAGGATGAAGCTGACTTTTCTGGCCTCATTTCTTACATCTCTGTACAAGAGAGCTCCTTGAGCTTTATTGGTCAGATCACTGTTTCCTAAATAGTTTGGCACAACACGATACTCTGCCTGTTTTCTGGTGCTCACAGTACTCTCTACCTCACTTTTCTCTGCCTAAATTCAATAGACTCTCAAAATCTACCCAGATTCCTCCTCTTCTCTAAAGCCTTTCCAAGCCACCCCATCCCACTCTTTCTTTTCTTGAATCCTGACTTAATTGTTGGTGCTCTTTGTATGGCAATGCCTCTCTTGTGATAAGGCCTCTAATAGTGGTTTGATAAAACTATATTGCTAGCAAGACTTTTATCATTCACTCAGTCCAATACTCTCATTTTTAAATAAAGAGATGTGCTCAAGGTGTCTCGGCTAAAGAGTGGTAGAGTTAGAGGTTGAACTCATAGAGCCTCACCCCCAGACTAGGAGTCATTCTGTTTTTCATACATGACTCATTGAATGCTAGTTTATGTTGGTATTGAATCCTCAAGCTATTTTTTAATTGGCATGCCTGTGTGTGTGTGTGTGTGTGTGTGTGTGTGTGTGTGTGTGTGTGTGTATTTTTTGGCGTGATCTAAGTGCTCTAACATACAACTCCCAGATCACAGTGCACTGTAGTTGGCAGCTAGGTTGGTGGTTGGAGTCTAGACTGCTTTATGCAGTCATCTGGGAATCCAGAGCTCCTTGATACATGGCCTCTAAGGTCACTGCAAGAGAGAATGGAGATTGGGAAGATGGCTGCTGACGGGAAGGCAGACAGCAAGATGATGTGTTAGTGAGAGACAGAAAGGAGAGTGTGTGGTCACACAGGAGTGTTTATTTGTGAGTTGAGGAAAATCTATACTTCAAGGGACTATTGGGGGTTGCCAGGCAGGGTAAAAGTTGTGCATTTACTCTGGCTCTTTTTTCTTTTTCTCTTTAAATCCTTTCTTTTGATTACTAAGCCTAGCACATAGGATCACCCAATTGGAGACACTCTAAGAGACTGCAGGGAAATGTTATTTTTGTGGAACCTGGGAATCAGAGCAAGGAATAACAATAAGAGAACCAGCTCTGGGGCAGCCCATTCCTCCAAAGCAGTATTAAGTGCAACAGGGAAGATAAAATATAAGCACTAGCTAGAGAGGACTTATAGACCTGGAGGTCAACCCAGAAACACTGCCAATCAGAAGATGAATCACAAATTCACCTTTGTGTAAATACAAATATAGGAGTATGAGAAACTAAGAAGTACTGTCTGCATGAAAATCAGGACAGTGGCTTACAACACTGAGGAGCAGTGGAGTGCAAGGAACTTCAATATTATCCTGACTAGGAAACAGGCATGTCAAACAGAACAGTAGAGGAAGTGAATGACCTTCACTACCATATATATATATATATATATATATATATATATATACACACACATATACATATATATATATTCTTTTTTCATCTTTTGCTTAAGAAACTAATTTTTTTCTTTTTTCCTCACATGATTTTACCTTTTTAATTATTACATTTTTATTTTAATCAATATTATTACTACTACTTTACCTTTTTTAAAGTGTCATTTTATTTTCTCTTTATTTTACTTTGTTATTAGTATTCTACATTCTATTTTCATCTTTCCTTTACCATCATTTTACTCTATCTCAACTTTACCTTTGCGCCAACATCCTCTTCCTCACTTTCCCTGTTTTGCTGTCCTATTTCTCTTACCCTATTCCTGCTTTAGGTTTTCCCTATTCATTCTTTTTATCTCCTATTAAAATTTCACCCTACTTATATATCTAATTTACAATTCCATGCTCCAAGTTTCTACACACCTCTCTCTTTTCTTTCTTCAGTATCCAATTATTTTCCTCTCTGTCCTTTTGTTATTGTTTGCTTGATTGTTGTTTATATTGGCTTTTTTACGCTTGTTTGTGAGACTATTTTGCTTTTTCTTTTTGTTTTTTCGTAACTTGTGTCTTCTACCTCGCTTGATAGTAGTTATTGTTTGTAGTTTGCATTCATCTCTATGTATTTGTTGCTGGCATTTGTTGGGATTAGTGACTGTTCTATTGGAGTTTTCTCCCCATATAAATAGTTTTTCCCCCTTTTCTTTTTTATTCTTCTTTCTTCGCTTTTACTTTTTTTTTCTTTTCCCAATTTTATTTTTGCACTTCTTCCCCCCCCTCTTCTTCTTTCTTTCTTTCCCCCTAATTCTCTTTCCCTGGTGGTCACCTTTATTATTGTATCATGAATACATTTCTATTCAGTCTAATGTGCATTGCGCCTTGTTTTGTTGCATTTTGTGCCTTTAAATAAATGTAGGAGAGAGAGAACTACAAAACCCGATAATAGGAGAAGAGAGAGCTTAGGGAGATAAAGAAACAGCTCACATATAATAAAAAAGCAGGCATCACCAGAAAAGAAAGTAAACAAAATGGAGGCAAGCAACCTGTCAGAGAAAGCATTCAGAGAAATTATCATAAGGTGGCTGAAAAGAATGGAAGACAAATTCAACAATATGAGGAAGAACCAAGAGGAAATGAAGAACCAAGAAGAAATGAAAAAATGACATTGCTGCTGTAAAGAACTAAATAGAAAGCATCAAGAGTATACTAGAAGCAAAGGAGCACATTAGTGAGCTAGAAGACAAGGTAGGAAAAAATACCCATGCAGAGCAGCATCTAGAAAAACAAATTAAAAAATAGGAGGAGAGCCTGTGCAAACTTTGGGACAACACAAAACAAAAAAACATAGGGGTGTCAGAAGGAGAGGAAACTGAACAAGGTATAGAAAACCTATTTGAAGAAATAATGACAGAAAACTTCCTTGATATAGGGAAGAAAAAACCCACACAAATCCAAGAAGCTCACAGAGTCCCAAACAAAATGAACTCCAAAAGACTGATGTCAAGGTACATCATAATTAAATTGGCAAACACCAAAGAGAAAGTAAGAATCTTAAAAGCAGCCAGCGAGAGACAGAAAGTTAGCTACAAAAGATCCCCCATCAGACTAGCGACTGATTTCTCAATAGAAAAACAACAGGCCAGAAGGGAAGGGAATAAAATATACAAATACATGCAAAGGAAGGGTTTGAATCCAAGAGTACTGTACCCAGCAAGGCTATCAATCAAAATTGAGGGTGAAATCAGGAGCTTCACAGACAAAAAAGTACTAAGGGAGTTTATTATCACCCAACCAGCAATGCAAGAAATGCTAAAGGGTCTGCTGTAAAAAGAAGAAATAGGAAGTGAAGAAGTAACACAGGAGTAAAGAGTAAACATGGCCAGAGAGGAGGAAGATGGGTGCTGACAGGAAGGTACACTGCAAGGTAGTGCGTGAGTGAGACAATGAAGATAGGGTGTGTAGTCATGTGGTGAGTGTTTGTTTGTGAGTTGAAGGATAGCTATACCCCAGGGGACTGTTGGGGATAGCAGAACGGGGTTCCCCGGAATGGGCAGCCTGACTGCTGCTGGGATCCTGCCCAGAGTTACCAGCTCTGAAATGGAGACTGTGCCATCTTGAAGGGGAAAGTGGATGTTGTGAGAAGCCTGAAAATCTGAGAATCTCCAAAACCAGTACCCAAAGAACAGCAGCAAACCCTGGAACACTGGTCCCAAGTGGCGTGATCACACCGATTCAGAGGAGCTCTGTGCCTCCTCTCAGAAAGGTCAGATTTCTCCTGGGATAAGGTGAGGTCTGTGGTCCAGGCAGGAGACCAAAACATGTATGTAGGGAAGTCTGCGCTCAGAAAAAAATCCATGGCCCTTGGGGCTGGCATGATCCATGAGTGTGGAAAGGGATCCACAAAACTGCTAATAGAAGGAAACTCTAGTAAGCGTCCCATAGCTGAACTGGGCATAGAAGGGTAGCCTAGGAATTTTAACAGTGTGCCAGCTGCTTGGACCCAAGGGGGAAAAAATGACTTCGCAGACTTGTGCTGCAGCGCTGGAGAGTGCACACTTGCTCTGTTGTTTCTTTCTTTAAAAATATTTTTTTATTGATTTTATTTTTACAAAGAGGAAGGGAGAGAGATTAGAAAGCCAGAAACATCAATGAGAGAGAAACATGGATCAGCTGCCTCCTATACATGCTCTTGACCGGAATCGAACCTGGGATCCTTCAGTCTGCAGGCCGAGGCTATATCCACTGAGCCAAACTGATTAGGGCTACACTTTTATGTTTAATTAGTATCATTATTACTACTCTTTTACCTTTTTTTAAAAAATGTCATTTTATTTTCTCTTTATTTTATTTTGGGATTAGTGTTCTACATTCTATATTCATCTTTACCACCATTTTACTCTATCTCAACTTTACCTTTTTTGCCAACACTCTCTCACTTTTTCCCCTTTGTTGTCCTGTTTCTCTTATCTTATTCCTACTTTAGATTTTCCCTATTCCTTGTTTTTACCCCCTGTTAAATTTCACCCTACTTATATATCTAATTTCTAATCCCCTGTTCTAAGTCAATACACACCTCTCTGTTCTCTTTCTCCACTATCAAAATTTTTTTCCTTCTGTCTTTTTGTTGTTGTCCGCTTGATTGTTGATTATACAGTACTGTTTTTTTTTATGCTTGTTTGTGAGATTGTTTTGCCTTTTCTTTTTGTTTTGTATTGTTTTTGTTTGTTTTTTGCTTTTGTTTTCCCTCACCTGATATCAGTTGTTGGTTTTAGTTCGCATTCATCTCTAGGTATTTGTTGCTGGCATTTGTTGGGATTAGTGGCTGTTCTCTTGGAGTTATTCTCCCCATATAAATAGTGTTTTTCCCCTCTTCTTTTTTATTCTCCTTTTTTCTTTTAATTAAATCTTTATTATTCAGATTATTACATTTGTTTCTCTTATTTCCCCTCAATAGCTCCCCTTCACCCAATTCCCACCCTTCCCTCTGTCCTTACCTCCCTCCCATTGACCTCATCAATAGGTGTATGATTTTTGTCCAGCCTCTCCCTGTACACCCCTCACCCCTTCCCCCCCAAGAATTATCAGTCCACTCCCTTTCTGTGCTCCTGATTCTATTATATTCACCAGTTTATCATGTTGATCAAATTTTTAATTCACTTAATTTTTAGCTTCATTGTTGATAGATATGTATTTGTTGTTCATAATTTTTTGTCTTTTACCTTTTTCTTCTTCCTCTTCTAAAAGAGTACTTTTCAGCATTTCATATAATACTGGTTTGGAGTGGATGAACTCCTTTAGCTTTTTCTTCTTTGTGAAGCTCTTTATCTGCCCTTCAGTTCTGAATGATAGCTTTGCTGGATAGAGTATTCTCGATTGTAGGTTCTTGCTATTCATGCGTTGAATATTTCTTGCCACTTCCGTCTGGCCTGCATCACATCTATTGAGAAATCAGCTGACAGTCATATGGGTGCTCCCATGTAGGTAATTAACTGTTTTTCTCTTGCTGCTTTTAATATTCTCTCTTTGTCTTTTGCTCTTGGTATTTTGATTATGATGTGTCTTGGTGTGGTCCTCTTTGGATTCCTTTTATATGGGGTTCTGTGTGCTTCCTGGACTTGTAAGTCTATTTCTTTTACCAGATGTGGAAAGTTTTCAGTCATTATTTCTTTAAGTAGGTTTCCAGTATCTTGCTCTCTCTCTTCCTCTGGCACCCCTACAATTCTGATGTTGGTACGCTTGAAGCTGTCCCAGAGGCTCCTTACATTATCTTCATATTTTTGTATTCTTTTCTCTTCTTGCTTTTCCAGTTGAGTGTTTTCTGATTCTTTATATTTCAAATTGTTGACTTGATTCTTGCCTTTCTCTAGTCTGCTGTTAGGACTCTGTATAATATTTTTTATTTCAGTCAATGTACGTTTAATTTCTAGTTGGTCCTTTTTCATCTCTAGTTGGACCTTTTCCGTCTCTAGTTGTCCTTTTCCATATCTAGTTGGATCTTTTCCATCTCTAGTTGGTTCTTTTTCATCTCCTCTGGGGTCTCGCTAACTTTAGGATATTCTTGAAAAACCTTAGAAGCGTGGTTTTGAACTCTATATCCAGTCATTTGTTTTCCTCCATTTCTTTTGTTTGTGATCCCTTCCCTTGTCTTGGCATTTTCACTATGCTGGGAGAACTTCTGTGTTGGATTCAGCCTTATGATACCAGACTTGCAAAACTGCAGAAGACTCTTTGTTGAGCTTGGGATGGGTAGAGTCTCAGGGCTTAAGGGACCACCTTGCCTTCCCATAGGCCCTGTCCGCCATTGCCCCTGAGTCTCACGTGACTGGTTAATCACTGGAGCAGTCCTTGTGCAGGCATGCACAGTGCCTATAGACTGCTGACTTTCCGGCTCCCCTGCGCTCCAGTACCCAATGAGTCTCAGTCCCCAGCATTTCACCCGAACTGGGGCTTAGTGGAGTCAGAAGTGGCACAGTTGGGAAGGTCTGTCTCCCGCCCACTCGTGAAAGTCAGCAGCACAATCAGCAGTCTGTCCTCTGTGCACAGTGCTGTGCATGCCACCAGTCCTCTGATCTTTTGTGACACCCCTAAATTTCTGTGCCCCTCTCCCTTTTCACAGTCCAAACTCCCCCCGTATGGGTTTTGGCTGGATCTGGGGTTTAGTGTTGTAGGATAAGGGGTTCAATGCCTTTGAGAGTCTCCGTTATCCTCTTGCCAGAGAAAGCCAGCCAGGTACTCCAGCACCCGCTCTCTCCATGTGCGTGTCTCCATACCTCAGCTTTTTGCAGCTCCTCTGGGTCTCTGTGAGCCCCTCTCTTTCCTTCTAGTTGTAGAATTTCCACTCAGCCAGCTTTCTTGTGGTTCTGGATGATGTCTGTTCCATCTTTTAGTTGTAGTTTTGAAATTGTTGTGGGAGGCAGCAGTGTAGGTGTTTACCTATGCTGCCATCTTGAATTCTCCCCTTATTCTCTTTTTAAAAAAATATATTTTATTGATTTTTTACAGAGAGGAAGGGACAGGGATAGAAAGTTAGAAACATCAATCAGCCACCTCCTGCATGCCCCCTACTGGGGATGTGCCCGCAACCAGGATACATGCCCTTGACTGGAACCTGGGACCTTTCAGTCCTCAGGTCGACGCTCTATCCAGTGAGCCAAACCGGTTTTGGCCTTTTTTATTCTCTTACATTTCTCTTACTTTTTTCCTTTTTCCAATTTTGTTTTTGTACTTCTTTCTCTCTCTCTTTTTTCTTTTTTCCCCACTTCTTCTTTCTTTCTTATCCTTTAATTCTATTTTGTCTGGTGGTCACCTTTATTTGGGGTTATTAGTATCATAAATACATTTGTATTCAGTGCCGTGTGCATTGTGCCGTGTGGTATATTTTGTGCCTTTAAATCAACAGGAAGGGAGAAAACTATATAACCAAATAACTGGAGAAGAGAACTCATAGGTAGACAAAGAAAGAGCCCACATATAATAGAAAAGCAGGCATCACCAGAAAAGGAAGTAAACAAAATGGAGGCAAGAAACCAGTCAGAAAAATGATTCAGAGAAATGTTCATAAGGTGGCTGAAAAGAATGGAGGACAAATTCAATAATATGTGTAAGAACCAAGAGGAAATGAGTAAGATCCAAGAAGAAATGAAAAATGGCATCGCTGCTATAAAGAACTCAATAGAAAGCATCAACATTAGATTAAAAGCAGCAGAGGACCACATCAGTGAGCTAGAAGACAAGATAAGAAAAAATACACAAGCACAGCAGCTTTTAGAAAAGAAAATTAAAAAGCAGGAGGAGAGCCTAAGGGAACTTTGGGACAACATGAAACAAAACAACATCTGCATAATAGGGATGGATGCCAGAAGGAGAAGAAACCGAGCAAGGAAAAGAAAACCAGTTTGATGAAATAATGACAAAAAAACTTCCCTGATATAGGGATGAAAAAACTCACACATATCCAAAAAGCTTACAGAGTCCTAAGCAAAATGAACCACAAAAGACTGATGCCAAGGTTCATCATAACCATTAACGACAAAGTAAGAACCTTAGCAGAAAGTTAACTACCAAGGATCCCCCATCAGACTAGCAAGTGATTCAACAGAAACACAACAGGCCAGAAGGGAATGGAATAAAATATACAAATACATGCAAAGAAAGGGCTTGAATCCAAGAATACTGTACACAGCAAGCAGCCTGTCAATCAAAATTGAGGGTGAAATCAGGAGTTTCATTGACAAAAAAAGGACTAAGGTAGTTTATTACTACCAAACCAGCTATACAATAAATGCTAAAGGATTGCTGTGAAAAGAAGAAATAGGAAGCAAAGAAGGAACACAGAGGTAAAGAATAAAAATGGCAACAAACAAGTACCTATCAATAATAACTTTCAATATAAATGAATTAAATGCCATTATCCAAAGATATAGGGCAACTGAGTGGATATGAAAACATGACCCATATATCAGCTGTCTATAGGAAACCTATCTTAGAAAAAAAGCCCCACCCATACTGATGGTGAAGGAATGGATAAAGGTTTCTCAGGCGAAAGGAAAAGAACAAAAAAGCTGAGGTAGCATTACTTATATCTGTCAAATTAGATCTCAAAGTAAAGGACCTAATAAGAGATAAGGAAGTCCACTTTATAATACTAAAGGGAGCAATCCAACAAGACGAAATAACTCTGATAAACATATATAGACCCAATAGAAGAACACCCAAATAAAAAAACTCCTAGAGGATATCAATGGTGAGATTAATAGCAATACAATCATAGTGGGGACTTTAATACCATACTATCACCATTGGACAAATCCTCTAAAAAAAATCAGCAAAGAAACATAATTTCTAAATGACTCACTAGATCAGATAGAATTAATGGACATCTTAAAAATATTTCACCCCAAAGCCACAAAATATACATTCTTCTCAAGTGCACGTGGGTCATTTTCAAAGATAGACCATATATTGAGTCACTGCAAGGTCTCTTCAAGTTCAAGAAGATAGAAATAATATCAAGCATCTTCTCATATCACAGTGGCATAAAACTGGAAATCAAGTACAATAAGAATAATCCAAAGAAATCACACACATGGAGACTAAATAGGATGCTATTAAACAATGACTGGGTTACCAGAGAGATCAAAGAAGAAATAAAAAACATCATGGCAACAAACGACAATGAATACACAATAATCCAAAATCTATGGGACATAGCAAAAGCAGTATTGAGAGGGAAGTTCATAGCTCTACAGGCCTACTGATATGATATTGTACATACTAATAAGAAACAATGGTAATAAATTACCTAACTCTACAAGTCAAAGAGTTAGAAAGAGAGCAACAAGAAAAATCCAGTGTAAGTAGAAGGAAGGAAATAATAAAGATCATAGGAGAGATAAAATAGAGGTAAAAACAAACAAACAAACAAACAAAATATAAAAGTTGAACAGAACCAAGAGCTGGTTCTTTGAAAGGATAAACCTCTAGCCAGGCTCACCAAGAAGCAAAGAGAGAGGACCCAAATAAATAAAATCAGAAATGAAAGAGGTGAAATAACAAGAGACCCCATCGAAATACAAAGGATTGTTAAAAAATACTATCCACAATTCTATTCTAACAAACTGGACAACCTAGAGGAAATGGACATATTTCTAGTAAAATACAACCTTCCAAAACTCAATCATGAAGAACCTAAAAATCACAATAGGTCAATAACTATGGAAGAAATTGCACCAGAGATCCAAAAGCTTCCAGCAAACAAAAGCCTGGGGCCAGACAGCTTCATGGGGGAGTTTTAACAAACATTGAAGGAAGAAGTAAAACCTGTCCTCTTCAGATTATTCCAAAAAATTCAAGAAGGAACACTTCCAAGCTCATTCTACGAAGCTAGCATCACCCTTATACCAAAACCAGATAAAGACAATATAATGAAAGAGAATTACATGCCAATATCCTCCATAAATATAGATGCTAAAATACTCAACGAAATTCTAGCAAATCATATCCAACAGTACATCAGAAAGATCATATACCATGACCAAGTATGATTTCTACCATGGTAGCAGGGATGGTACAATATCACAAATCAATAAATGTCATACATCACATAAATGAATTGAGAAATATAAACCACATAGTCATATCAATTGATGCAGAAAAAGCGTTTGACAAAATCCAACACCCATTTTTTTATAAAAACTCTCAGCAAGGTGGGAATAGAAGGGTCATACCTCAATATAATAAAAGCCATATTTTACTAACCCACAGCCAATATAATACTCAATGGGCTAAAACGAAATCCATTTCCTTTAAGAACAGGAACAATACAGGATGCCCACTCTCACCACTCCTGTTCGACATAGTACTAGAAGTATTATCCATTGCGATTAGACAAGAGGAACAAATAAAAGATACCCAAATTAGAAAAGAGGAAGCAAAACTGTCCCTATTCACAGATGACATCATATTGTACATAGAAAACCCTAAAAACTCTATAAAAAATTATTAGACATAATCAATGAATTTGGGAATGTTGCAGGACCCAAAATTAATGCCAAGAAATCCATGGCATTTTCATACACCAATTGTCATTTACAGAGAGACTAAAAAAGCAATCCAATTTACCATTGCACCAAAACAAATTAAGATTCGGAGATAAACGACCTATATGCAGCAAAGTATAGGACACTGAAAAAAGAGATAGAAGAAGAAATAAACAGATGGAAGAACATACCATGTTTATAGATTGGTAGAATCAACATCATTAAAATGACCATACTACCCAAAGCAATCTATAGATTCAGTGCACTCCCCATTAAAATAACAATGGCACATTTTACAGACCTATAAAAAACTCCCCAAAAATTCATCTGGAATATAAAAAGACCCCAGATAGCTGCAGCAATCCTGAGAAAGAAGAACAAAGTAAGTGGGATCTCAATACCAGATTTGAAGCTGTATTACAAAGCTCCTATTTTCAAAACAGCCTGGGATTGGCACAAGACGGGACATATAGATCAATGGAATAGAATAGAAAACCCAGAAATCGACCCAAACCACTATGCTCAATTAATATTTGACAAAGGAGGCATGAACATACAATGGAGTCAAGACAGTCTCTTTAATAAATGGTGTTGGGGAAAATTGGACAGGTACATGCAAAAGAATGAAACTAGACTACCAACTTACACCATACATAAAAATAAACTCAAAATGGATAAAGGACTTAAACATAGCACAGAAAATCATAAAAATACTTTGAATCCACAGGAAACAAAATCTCAGACATATGCCGAAGGAACTTCTTCACTGATACTGCTTCTAGGGCAATGGAAGCTAAAGAGAAAATAAACGAATGGGTCTACATCAAAATAAAAAGCTTTTTGGCAGCAAAAGAAACCATCAACAACAAGAAAGCTCACTGTATTGGAGAACATATTTGCCAATGTTATCACCAATAAAAGTTTAATCTCCAACATTTACAGGCAACTCATACAACATAACAGAAGGAAGATAAATGATCCAATAAGAAAGGGGGCAATGGATCTAAATAGATACTTTTCAAAAGAAGAGAGAACGAATGCAAGAGACATATGAAAAACATGCTCAAAGCCACAACATGCAAATCAAAATGACAATGTGGTACCATCTCATACCTGTCAGAATGGCTATCATCAACAAATGACAAGTGCTAGCAAGGATGCAGAGAAAAGGGAACTCTGGTGCACTCCTGGTGGGAATGCACACTGGTTGTACAGCCACTGTGGAGAATAGTATGGAGTTTCCTCAAAAAACTGAAAAATGGAACTCCCATTTGACCTGGTAAGCCCACTTCTGGGAATATACCCCAAGAAACCAGAACACAAATCAGAAAGGATATATGCACCACTATGTTCATAGCAGCACAATTTACAATAGTTAAGATTTGGAAATAGCCTAAATGCCCACCAGCAGAAGAGTGGATCAGAAAAATATGGTATATCTACACAATGGAATACTATGCTGATACATATAAAGAAGGAATTCTTACCATTTGCAGCAGCATGGATGGAACTGGAGAGCATTATGCGAAGTGAAATAAGCCAGGCAATGAATGAAAAGTACCACATGATCTCACTCATTTATGAAAAATAAAGAACATTATAACCCAAGGAATAAAAGGTTAGATAAAGAGGCAGGGAAGCATTGCACATCCTTTCAAATTACAGTGGGAAGGCTGGGGTGTTGGGTGTGCGGAGAAGAGTTCAATCAAAGGACTTACATGCATGCATATAAGCACAACTAATGAACACAAGACACTGGGGTGGGTGGGATGAGGGCATGTGCCAGGGGTAGGAGACGATGGGGGAAGGTCAATGGGGAAAAAAGGAGATATATGTACCATTTGTAGTACATTAAACAATAAAATAAAATTAAAAAAAGAGAGAGAATGGAGATCCATATGAAGGAGATACATATTTGTCATGCTTGGAAGTGGAATTTAGCCCTTCTTCCCATATTCTATTAGCCACACCAACCGTACTATAGGAATTTAACTGTAAGAAGTCTGGGTAATATTTCCCTGAAAGAAAACAAAATAGACTTGATAAGCACATGACATTTTGCTCTGCCATAAGAAACATTCACAGCTATCAGTTTCTCTTCTCATTTTTTCTTGAATACCTCCATTAGAAAAAGAAGTTTCTTATCTAATGCTTTTTGTATGTACCCCTTTTTAAATATCCAGTACTTTCAACATAACAAGGGCTCCCGCTGAATAGTTGCCTTAAAAATGTCTAAAGATCCTATGATACCCATCATGCTTCACTGCACTGGATTAAGTATAGAGTGAGAGTGATTTTATGTATATGTGTAACTCACTTATGGTCAACAATGGGGAGGAACAAGCTGGCTGTAGTGATTGCTATTCACTGAGTTTAATGTGCACATATAGCCCTCTAAGCCATTTCACTTTCTCTGTATCCCCCAGTCATTCAGTGCAGGCATCTGTTTTTCTCCAGTGATGGGAAGTACTGCTTTTCTGAGCATAAAGTGTCAGATTGTGCTCATGTTCTGCATCATCAGATATTCTTGCTTTCCTCCAGTGGTCCAAGCACTAAATCTCCAATTCAACAAACACTCATTGAGCCTCAACTATATACCCTGTGCTGGCAATCTCAGGATGCATAAACATGTTCCTTGCTTTGAGAAACTGAGTTGTGATAGAATTATATGTCAGCAGAAAAACGTGTAATAAAATTGAACATCATCATCATAATTCATTTAAGCAGGAAGCCTTTTAAGATCTGTTTTTATTTGAGTTAGCTAAGAGGTTGGGAAGGAAAGAAGACAGTGTTTTACGATAATTTACTTTGTTAAAATCACGGTAGATAAATATAACATCTTGACCTCTTTTGTATCCCTAAAATCAGATGCATCAGAAGATACACAAATCTCTCTGAACAGAAGATCAGAAAAAAAGGAAGATATCTCAAAGCCTTGTGAATATATTCCCTCTATGGTTGCATTTGAAAATCTCAAAGCAAATGTGACTGATATTACACTATCCTTGTTGGTGGAGAACATAAGTGGCCTGTCCAGTGATGATTTTCAAGTGGAAGTAATACGAGATTTTGATGTTGGCGTAGTTACCTTTCGAAAATACATAGGTAAGATGAAGTGACCCTTCTTTTTAGTCTTCTTTGCACAGCACGTTTGGGATTTGGGACTCACAGCTAATGAAATATCTCTGAAAGTTTGACTCTTGCTAGAAACTGGTAACAGAAGACTTTAAGTTAATATAGATCCTCTTTTATTTGAAAGAGAAGCAATTTTGTTGTGAATCCAAATTATGGCATGTTTAATAAATTAAATTTATTGAATGAGTTGTGTGTGTGTGTGTGTGTGTGTGTGTGTGTGTGTGTGTGTGTGTATGAGAGAAAGAGAGAGAGAGAGAGAACATCCAAATGAAAATCTAAGTGAAGTCCAAGGATCTTAAAGTGAGTGTTTTCACGTGTTACCTCATTGAAAGAAGTAAATATTGATCTGTGTTACCAAACTGGACTTGAAGTAATAATTATAATACTAGTAAATACTCAAATGTTGTTATTGTAAGTTAGGGAGTATGTTAAGCTCTTTAAATGTAATAATTGATTTGTTCCTTTCAATAACCTTTTGAGATTATTATTATTTCTCGTTTTATACCTGAGGAGACAGATGTACAGAGCTGCTAATAAATAAAGAACTGGATTTGAAACCTGGCAGCATACCTCTATCCAGCCTGTACTGTTCCCTCTTTGCCATATATCTTCTCAGTGTTTTCATGGTCCTCCACATATGCAGGGAGAGTACGTGCATGTGATGCAGAAAAAGAGTGCTCTTTGAGGTCTGTGGGAGGAGTCTGTGAGTTGGGAGAGCCATCTCTAGAAAAGTGGGGACATTTTCCATTTTCAAGTCATCAGTATCCCATAGCTGTGGCAGTGGAATGGTTCATTAAGTGCATAGGTCATGCCCTGGCCAGGTGGCACACTTGGTTGGAATGTTATCTCATGCACCAAAAGGTGTGTTTGATGTTTTTCTCTCACATTGATGTTTCTCTCACTCTTTTCCTTCCTTTCTCTCTCAAACCAACAAAAACATATCTCAGGTGAAGATAAAAAAGAAAGAGCAAGACCATGAAGTAAAAATTCCAGCTTCAACATTTAAGTAGTTAACTGAGATTGGCCAAATTACTATCTGCTGTGTGCTTTGCTTTCTTCACCTATAAAATGGGGATAATGATACCTACCTTATTCATTTTCTATGAGAATTAAAGAAATAATGTTTGAGAAGCTCTTAACATAGTTTCTGGTAAGGATATGGTAAGGACTCAATAATGGAGCTATTCTGAATTCAAGATTATGATTTTTCTCATAAAGGTAGAACTAGATGGACTTGCTTTTGTTTTTTGAGCAAAAAATATTGAATGTCTACTATGTGCACATGTCTAGGTGGTGTAGCAATAATAAGAGATTTTGATATTGCCGAGATGAATTATTTTTAGTCCCTGCTTCTGAGGAACTCGTATGGGGCCTGGTGGAAACCAATATATAAATGAACAGTGAAGATGTAAGAAAAAAAGCTGCCTCCCTTGGCTGTGAACAGCAGACTGTGGAGAATGGGAGGAAAGGAGACCCAACCAAGCCAGCCGTGGCTTTCCCTAATTCTATGTCCTTCTATGGAGCTTAGACTCCAGGATTACCAGGCTCTCAGGTGCCAAATATAGTATGTTCCATGCCATTGCTGTTCCCTCTGCTTGAAATGCTTCCTCTCTTATCTATCTGGTAAACTCTTCTTCATCCTTCAAAACTTAGATTGGTGGCTACTTACTCTGGGAATCTTGTCTGAGTGCCAATATTAGTCTTCTGGCCTCATGTGATACCACAATAGACCACTTGTTTGCTTTCAAGACTTCCTACCTGACAGAGCCAAGATGGCGGCATAGGTAAACACCTACACTGCTGCCTTGCACAACAATTTCAAAACTACAACTAAAAGACAAAACAGACATCATCCAGAACAACAGGAAAGCTGGCCGAGTATAAGTTCTACAACTAGAAGGAAATAGTGGGGCTCACAGAAACCCAGAGGAGCTGCAAAAAGCTGAGGTATGGAGACGCGCGCTGAGAGAGCGGATACCCGAGTACCTGGTTGGCTTTTTCTGGCAGGAGGGAAACGGAGATTCCCAACGGCATTGATCCCCTTATCCTACGACACTAAACCCCAGACCCAGCCAAAACTCATACGGGGGAGTTTGGACTGTGAAAAGGGAGAAGTGCAGGGAAATTTAGGGGAGTCGCAAAAGATAGGAGGTCTGGTCTGGTTGTGCACACACACGGCTCCGCACGGAGGACAGATTGCTGATTGTGCTGCTGGCTTTTGCGATTGGGCAGGAGACAGACCCTCCCAATTGTGCCACTTCTGAGTCCACTGGGCCCCTGTTTCGGGCGAAACCCTGGAGATCTAGGCTAGTGTGGTCCTGGTGCGCAGGGGAGCTGGAAAGGCAGCGGTCTAGAGGCACTGGGGGAGCACGCGCAGGCACAAGGACTGCTCCAGCCATTACGCAGTCACGTGAGACTCTGTGGCCATGGAGGGCGGGGCCGACTGGAAGGCAAGGCGGTCCCTTAAGCCCTGAGACTCCACCCATCCCAAGCTCAACAGAAGCTTCTGTGGTTTTGCAAGTACAGAAGTTTCCCCGACATAGGGAAAATGCCAAGACAAGGGAAGGGATCACACAAAAAAGAAATGGAGGGAAAAAAACGACTGGATATAGAGTTCAAAACCATGCTTATAAGGTTTTTCAAGAATATGCTAGAAAAGATGGATAAATTTAGTGAGAGCCAAGAGGAGATGCAAAAAAGCCTACTGGAGATGCAAAAAAGCCTACCAGAGATGCAAAAGAGCGAACTAGAGATGCTAGAGATGATGCATAAATTTAGTGAGTCCCAAAAGGAGATGAAAAAGGACCAACTAGAGACACTGACTGAAATAAAAAATATACAGAGTCCTAACAGCAGACTAGAGAAAGGCAGAATCAAGTCAAAAATTTGAAATATAAAGAAACAGAAAACACTCAACTGGAAAAGCAAGAAGAGAAAAGAATCCAAAAATGTGAATATAATGTAAGGAGACTCTGGGACAGCTTCAAGCGTACCAACATCAGAATTGTGGGGGTGCCAGAGGAAGAGAGAGAGCAAGATACTGCAAACCTATATAAAGAAATAATGACTGAAAACTTCCCACATCTGGTAAAAGAAATAGACTTACAAGTCCAGGAAGCACACAGAACCCCACATAAAAGGAATCCAAAGAGGGCCATACCAAGACACATCATAATTAAAATACCAAGAGCAAAAGACAAAGAAAGAATATTAAAAGCAGCAAGAGAAAAAACAGTTTATTACCTACAAGGGAGCA
>PVJN01030990.1:0-25203 GCA_004026805.1 Lasiurus borealis | reverse complement strand
AAATCACTAAAACGTTTTGTATGAGGATTCAAGTCAGAGAAAAAGTAAAGTTTATTTATTTGCAGAGGGGGCTACCAGTCTCCCCCTAATGCACCCCCTTTGCCCTAAATACACACAAAATCAGTTTGTATTTTGAATTCTAAATCTAGTTGCTATGGCAACTACAGTAATGACACTCAATTTCATGCTGGTTCCATTCGTGTTTTTTTTTTAAAGAAAAGGGTGTATTTTAGTCCCAGGGATACAGGGATGATGGATAGAGTCTCAGGCTAGAGGTCAGAAGACTGGTTTCTATTCTCAGCTTCCAGCATTGATTTGTGTGGCTATGGGCTAGTTACCTCAATCCTTTGGTTTTATATCCACTTTCCACAAAGCTCAGCTACTTCCATCGGCTATGTCCTCCTCCTAATGGAAAGTATTAATTGGGGGATCTGCCGTGAAAACCTTTGAGGTCCTCGAGTTTTGAGGACTGTCCATCCTCATTTCCCCGTGTAGGTGATGCCTCTCCACCCCACAGTCAAGTGCGGTCCTCGCAGCCAGGACATGTGGCATGCCCTTTGCCTGGCATTCCTTCCTCGCGCCAGACATCAGAGAAACTGCAGACGTGGCACCTTCAAAACGTCGAGGAATTGTTTGGATTCAGACGCGTTTAAATTATAAGAAACCCATGTATAACCCCTTTGCAGCCACGGCCTGGGAAAGCAGGTTTTCCAGGACAGTCTGCGTGAATTTAGACAAAAGCAAGGGAGTTCAACCAAAGCTCTGGCAAGTTCAAGTTCGAGTCCAAGTCTCAGATCTGGGCTGAGCCGCGAATGAGGAACACCTGGGATTGTCCACCGCTGGCACGGAGCGGGCGTTTTCATCTGCCACGCACATGTGCCGACGGCGCTTTCCCTTCCCGTGCCGAATGGATCTCCTGACACGTTTGAACATTCGGTGAGGTTGTCAATTGCTCTATTACCATAAAGCTCAGAGATGAAACAACTCATGTCAAAATTCCCCAGGCTGCCGAGAATGTTTTGGTTCACTTAGAAACTGCGAGACTGCCTACGTTTCCATGCCTGGAAAACCCATCTTTAGAAATATCTGAGAGCCCTAACTGGTTTGGCTCAGTGGATAGAGTGTCGGCTTGGGGACTGAAAGGTCCCAGGTTCGATTCCCTTTGGGGGCATGTACCTTGCTTGCGGGCACATCTCCACTGTGGGGCGTGCAGGAGGCGGCTGATCGATGTCTCTCTCTCATCGATGTTTCTGACTTTCTATCTCTCTCCCTTCCTCTCTGTAAAAAATCAATAAAAAATATTTTAAAAAAATATTTGAGAAGAATGGGAAGATGCGAAGGGCCAGGGTGATAACAACCTTGCATAGACTCTTACTGCTGCTCATGAAGGACTAATAAAAAGTTCAAGTCCCGAAGACTGGTACAGTATTTGAGACCAAACTTGCCTTCACTTTCGGGCATCCACCTGAAAGCCCAACAGATCTGGACCAACTCCACTCTTCAGCTTTTACTAGGGAGGCGATCTTTGGCAAATGGCTTCATCTTTCTGAGCCTCAGTTTTCCCGTCTGTAAAATGGACATAATGTCTGCCTCCTAGAGTTGGGAGGGCTCTCTATTCCTCTCTCCTCCTCTTTGTAAGAAACCAATAAAATGTATTAAAAAAATGAAGGTGCATGTTAGAGTATCTGTTCCTCAGCCACCTTTGGAACCTGTTTCTAAGGTGGGCAACACACCCTCAACCTCCAAGCTGGCCTGCTGCACGCCCCTTCCCACCCTCCTGAATGCTGCCCCTGAGAATTCCCACCAGGGTCACCGACACTGGCCTTCAGCCCAGTCCTCCCAGAAGCCTTAGCTTCTCCCATCCTCATCAAACAGCTAACTCTCACCGTGTTTTCAATTCCCCCCCACCCCCCGAACACTGGATACCTACACCTCTTTCTCTTCACCCACACATGATTAATGGCAATTCAGTCACCAATAAATTTTTTAAATCATGCTTAACTAGGTCCCTCAGACCACTGGTCCCTGACGAATAGGTATGGGTGCAAAGGGCATCTTTACCATCATTCTTTCCTGGCCGGAAGTGGGTGGGAGGATAAAATACCCGGGGCTCCTCAGGCAGTAAGAAGCCTTGTGCATTGTCATTCCTCCTGAGAAGAGCACAAGAATCAACAGAGACTGGGTTACCGAGGCCCACAATAAAAAAACAATCTCAACTGCCCTGTGATGAGAGAATTGCACATAAAAACAATAGTACAGTGGGGAAAAGAAGGGCTCTTGAGAGAAGCAGACAGAGGGAATGAAAGTGTATCTCTGACACTTACTTCCTGGAAAGATTCCAATGAATGGCAATGAGGAGCATAAACCCAAGCATGCAGATGTATTGAGAGAACCACCAACACAATGCCTGGAATGTACTGGAATAAATGGTGGTTGTTAATATCACTGGTGAGATGATATACTTAAAAAAAAATGCTAGAACCAAAAAGTTGACAAAATTCAGGGCAAACAAGTAAAAATAATAACGCTATACACTGTTAGGAAATGTGTAGACATTTTTTTTTTTCCAGAGAGAAATAGAAGCATCAATGTTGAGAGAGAATCATTGATTGGCTGCCTCCTGCAAGCCCCACACTGGAGATCAAGCCTGTAACCTGGGTATGTGCCCTGACCAGGAGTTGAACCTTCACCTCCTGGTTCATAGGTCAATGCTCAACCATTGAGCCACACTAGCTGAGTGGGAATGGGTAATCTTATGAGGGCACTTGATCATGTATGTTAAGAGCTCTTCAAATATGATCTCTATTATTTGAACCATTGCTTCTTTTTCTGTGAATTTGTGTTAAGACAATAATTCTAGAATGCAAAATATTTCATGATTATAAAACTGACAGTGCAGTGCATGATTAGATGAATAATTCAGAATAGAAAGTCTGGACACTAGACCCACGCTTATGCACTCACCAAAAGTGACACTAGTAGGCAGGAGGAAAAGATTGCCTTTTTGACTGATTGGGCTGGACCAATTGGATCTCCATGTGGAAAAAATGATTCTTAAGCTCTATATCACACTACACACAAAAATCAATTACAGATGGAGAGCAGATCTCATTGCAAGTGGTAAAATCATAAATCTTTCAGTAGAAAAATATAGGAAAACATACTCATGATTATGGAATAGGCACAGATTTCAAAATAAGACCTACAAAATGACAATCATAAAAAATGATTAAGTTTGGAACCACATTAAATTAAAAATTTGTACATCAAGACACTATAAACAGATTGGAAGGGAAACTTATGGAGAGAAAGTTCTACAAAACTTTCTCTCACTTGTATCCAGAATATATAAAAAACATCTATAAGACATCAAGAAAATAGACCAAAAGGGCAAAGATTTAAGCAGGTTTTTGTAAAGAATACTCCAAATGGCAAATAAACATATGAAAAAACGTTCAATACGCAACAGGGCAATGTGAATTAAAACTACCACAGGAACCAGGCTGGTGTGTTTTAGTGGTTGAGCATCAACCCATGAACTAGAAGGTCATGGTTCAATTCCCTAACAGGGCACATGCCCAGGTTGCAGACTAGATCCTCAATAGGGGTCATGCAGGAGGCAGCCAATGATTCTCTCTCATCATTGATGTTTTTATCTCTGTCTCTGAAAATCAACAAAAACATATTATTTAAAAAAACACACACAGAACACTATAGGATATCACCACATATCTACTAGAATGACTGCAGTGAAAAGTACAAGCACCAAGGATTAGGAAGGATGTGGATTAAGTGAGACCTTCCTTTACTGTGCTGGTGGGAGTATAACTTCTTTGGAACATGACGGGGGTGTAATATCGAAATGGAACATACGGTATACCCTGTGATCCAGCAATTCCACTGCAAGGCATGTATCTAATAGAATTGTACACATATGTTCATCAAAAGAAAGTATCAACATATTAATAGCAGCATTTTGTAGTAGCCCCAAATTGGAAACTACTCAAATGCCCATCATCAGTAGAATGTATGAAGTACAGTACATACCCACACATGGAATGCTATGAGCTATGATATTGAATGAACTCCAACTACACCCGGGTAAATATCACAAACACAACCTTGAGGGGAAAAGAACAAAACAAAAAGCAGACTCAGCAGGCAAATCTATCTTGGAAGTTAGGCAAATAATTACTCTTAAGTAGGAGGAAGGAGACATGACAGGGAGTCTCAGGCCTGGTACTATCATGTCCTCTGAGTACTGGTCACACGGTGTGCTCATTTGTGAAAATTCACTGAGCTGCATCCTTATGATTTGTCTGCATTTCTGAGTGTATGTTGTGCCTTAACAATTGTAATATGTATGAACACACACATACACACACAATTTCATTGACACCAGAGTCTGTCATGATTAATTTATATGTCAACTTGACTGGGTCACAGGGTGTCAACATAGTTAGTTAAACATTATTTCCTATGTGTTCTGGAAGAGCTTAGCATTTGAGTCAGTAGACTTAGTAAAAGCTCTCCCCGATGTGGGGAGGCATCATCCAAATCATCAAGGACTTGAATAGAACCAAAGGTAGAGGAAGACAGAATTCTCTCTGCTTGACGGTTTCAGCTGAGACATGGGTCTTCTCCTGCCCTCAGACTGGGACTCACACTGTCAGCACTCTGGCTCTCAGGTCTTAAGGCCTGAATTGGAACTATATTACCAATTTTCTTGAGTCTCCAGCCTGCAGAGAGCAGATTTCAGGTTCCATAATCACATGAGCTCATTCCTTACAATAAATATATATTACATTTAAATATAAATATAAATGTTTCGCTGGAGAACCCTGACTAATATGGTTCCATGTTAAGTTGTCATGAGTTCTAGAATAACAACCCTGCCCTTCAGCTTCTTGCAAACATTCTTAGCACCACTTCACATAAAATTTCATTTTAGATGCCCCCTGTCCCACTCTATTTTACATCTGCAATTTCTTTATTGTCTCATCCAACAAGAGACCTACTAAACCTTGTCACCACTGGTTCCCTCAATATCCACTCCCCATTTTCAGGTCTGAACCTGACTGGCTGATCTATGGAAGATTGCCAGCTGAGCTGACCCCAGATACTCCAGCTCCTCTTTCAATTGAATCAGTAAGTCAGGAAGAGTTATTGATTGAAAGTTGCTGATGGTCATTATTATTCCATGGAACCCAGAGACAAAGTCATCAATATTTCTAGTTGTGATTGGTAAGGTATAAGGTATTGGGTAATGCTGTAGAAATAACCTAAAAATCTCAGTGGCTAAGTGATGAAGTTGGATTTTTGCTTATATTGTCTATTGCATGCACTGATCATCTTAATTCCTCATGGACTCAGACATCCAGGGGCTCACTCCTTCCATCATCACAGATGAGGGAAAGTAGAGCGGGTTCTGTCTGTTAAAGCTTCCATCCAGAACACAACTCAGTGGCAAAGGCAAGTCACATGGTTCTTCTCAAGGATGCACTGTTCTTTACAGAATAAGCACTGAATAACAGTGGATGTGGGTGTAATCCCCAGAGGGAACTTTGGAGGGAATCAGGAACACTAGATGCAGACAATAGTCACATTTATTTTCATTCCTGGGTGTAATTTTGAGACCGGAGCTCTTTCAGTAATGAGGGGAAGGACACCCCCCCCCCCCAGCCAGTCAGGTTGGGGAATCAACCCTGGTCATCGATGGTTGACTGTAGTCACACTGAATAACATGCTATAACATGAATAACATGCTATCCAGACAACAACGTATGTATTCAGTCTACAAGTTCAGAGGGGCTCCTGGGTGATTGGTAATAACTTTGTTCTGTTTGTCTAATGGAATACCTTAAAAAATATCTAAAGACAAATTACAGCATGATCAAAATTTGGAAATTATTTCTTAATGCAGATATGAGGGCTTCTGTATTTATTAGCCTAAAGATAAGAAACAGGAGGAAACAGTCAACAGCCATGAAGTAGATGAGTTGATAATATATAAGTAGTTTTTCCCTCATTCTTGCTAGATAGGAGACATTATTTAAATAAATGAGACATTATAATAAAAAATTATTTATTTAATAGCAGAGCCATCTTAGATTATACATTAGAAAAAGTTAACATTGCGGTTCATGGCCTAAGGAACTTTTAAGAGGTTAAGATCCTGGGACATACAGTATCATTTGGAAACATTTTCTGAGGCTTTGCTTATCTATATACTAGAGGCCCGACGCACAAAATTTGTGCAAGGTGCTCAGCCCTCCCAGCCCCAGCTTCATCTGGAAGGTTGTCTAGAAGGACATTCGGAAGGTCATTCAGCTATCCTGTCTAATTAGCATACTATGCTTTTATTATTATAGATATAAAAGCCTAAGTGACCGTGTGACCATCCAACCAATAGCTATAATGCTCAATGACCACCAGGGGGCAGATGCTCTGACTGGTAGCTGTGATGCACACTGACCACTAGGGGGCAGACGCTCAGTGCAGGAGCTGCTGAGATATGGTGACATGGCAGCTTCAGTTCCTGGGTGATGCACCCAGAACCAGAGAGGAGGGAGCCAGATTAGTCTCAGAAAGAGACTTACCCTCTCACAATCCGGGATCCCTTGGAGGATGTTGGAGAGCCGGTTTCAGCCTGATCCTGGCAGGCCAAGCCAGGTAGATGAATATGTGCACTGGACCTCTAGTTACATAATAAAGTCAGCCTCTTCTTTATAGGAGAAGCCTACTGAATACCTGCCTGGTCTCTGCTGTTTATAAAGCTTAAAAGAAGAGAAAAATTAATTTTATGCTTCAGATGGTAGGGGATCAATATAAGTTAATTTTATCAAGTGAATTATTTTACCATTATGAGACAGTCAATGGTGTGGTGAAGGCCTGGAGAGGGAGTGGGAGCGAGGTAAATGGGATCAATGGGGGGAGGGGAGCGGACATCTGTAATACTTCCAACAATAAAGATAAATTTTAAAAAAAGAGTGTAAGTTTCTGCATTTTCTAGAGGCCCTCGTTTTGCCTGGAGATCTGAGAGAACTGCCTCTCCAGACTCGCACAGCTTGATCTGCAAAGCGAGGGGAATCACTGTCTGTAGCTTTGCTTCTCCTCAAACAGTCCTCTCAGGCTTTGAAACTGAGCCTCTAATGAAGGGAGAGGAGGCTGGCTCCAAACTCCAGGTGCAGAGCGGGTTCTGATAAGATGAAAAGATGTTTTTCCTACCAGATACCATTCCCCGCGAATGCAGTGTTTCGCAAACAAAGTGATTATAAGCCAAATGGTGCAATCTATGGCCTAAGAACCCAGCTTCTTAGTTCCTGATATAATGGTGAGCTCTGGATTTTTCTTGGTAATTTTTGTCTCTTTGTTTTCCTCCCAGTTTTACTATTCTTGCCTCAGAAGAACGCAGAAGCTATGGTTCTGCTAAGACATTTGTTTCCATTTTGAATTCTCTTCGTTATTGAATCATACTAAAATCTGAGCCTATTTGGTGAAATTTAATTTATTCTTCCCATGGACTTAAAACCAAAGGTATTATAATATTGATGACAAATTATTTATTTTTATTGTTGACCTAATCACAAATGTCCCTATTTTCCCCCTCTTTGCCTACATCTGATGCCTAATTATTGTTGTAACTTGTTTCATAGTAAAATCGACCACTTAAAAATTTTTTTCTGGTAAAATATAGATAACACAGAACTGACCATTTGGACCCTTTAAAAATGTTTTTATTATTTCGTAGAGAGGACGAGAGAGAGACAGAAACAATGAGGAGAGAAGATCATGTATCAGCTGCCTCTTGCACACACCTTACTGGGGATCAAGCCCACAACCTGGGCATGTGCCATGATTGGGAATTGAACCATGATCTTCTGGTTCATAGGTCAACTCTCAACCACTGGCCAAGCCATTGTGACCCTTTTTATTTATTAAAATTTTATTGCTTTCAGAGATAAAGGGGGAGGGAAAAAATAGAAACATCAATGATGAGAGAGAGTCATTGATTGGCTTCCTCCTGCACACCTACTACTAGGAATGGAGCCTGCAACCTGGGCATGTGCCCTTGACCAGAATGGAACTGGTATCCTTTAGTCTGCAGGTCAGCATGGTACCCACTGAGCCAAACCAGCTAGGGCGTGACCCTTTTTAAGTGTACAATTCAGTGGCATTAAGTATATTCACATTGTTGTGCAATTATCTAGTTCCAGAATTTTCCTGAGGAAAATGGGACATGTCTAAGAGTTCAATGAAACCCCACTTTGTGTGGAAGATGAATATCTGTTCTCAAATGACTTTATTAAACAATATTTTTATCAACATAATTTCTCAAGCATAGGGACAGGAAATCATAGGCAGTTTCCTCTGGGAATCCCACTCATTGCCCAGGTCCTGCCCTATGCTCCATCTGGGGCACCTCTGGGAGGATGCAACCCCCTGGACCCATCACCCCAATCCTACATCAGCCCAAAGAGACATGCCCAGAGCACGAGACCACAAGGCACAGTTTGATCTAAAGAAACAAGCTGCCTTCATCCTCTCCTTATCTTGCTGAACTCACTAGCCATCTTATCCCTAACAAATATGATAAGAGCAGTTGTGAAAAAAAGGATTGATTTTTACTTTATTTAACTGAAGGTTCTCTTCATTCCCCGGATAATAGTGCCAAGAACTCTGCTTTCTGAGACTAAACTGGGACTAAGAAGAAATCTGGATATCACTTTTAAAGAAAAAACAAAAAGGGCAAGGGCCATGCCGTTTCAAAATGTAACCTTTAGGTTTAAGAAATGAATCCATTCTTCTCACCACCTCTACCCCGCTTTTATCAAATCACAAACCTATCCAGCTGCTTTCAAATATTAAAGCAGCCTTTTAATCTTTACCAAAAATTTAGACTTCTCTAATGTCACAAACTACCACTTGAAACCCTTAATCATTCGTAAGAATGCAAAGACAATAAATCTGTGGTAAGATAATCCTTATTTAAAATAGAAGTACCAGTTGTTGAGTTAGATGACTTATTACCATTTTTTCTTGTTTTTTTGAGATAGGCCTGTAGAGCTATGAACTTCCCTCTCAGGACTGCTTTCATTGTGTCCCATAGCATTTGCATTGTTGTGCTTTTATTGTCATTAGTCTCCAGGATATTTTTAATTTCTTCTTTGATCTCTTTGATAACCCAATCATTGTTTAATAGCAGGTTATTCAGCTTCCACGTGTTTGAATTTTTTGGAATGTTTTTATTGTAGTTTATTTCTAATATTATGCCATTGTGGTCTGAGAAAATTCTTGATATGATTTCAGTCTTTTTGAATTTGAGGAGACTTTGTTTGTGACCCAATATGTGGTCTATTTTTGAAAATGTCCCATGTGCACTTGAAAAGAATGTATATTCCATGGCTTTGGGGCAAAATGCTCTAAATATGTCAATTAGGTCCATCTGATCTAGTGAGTTATTTAGAATTGCTATATCTTTGCTGATTTTTTGTCTAGAGGATTGATCCAATGATGTTAATAGTGTATTAAAGTTCCCTACTATGATTGTATTGTTGTTGATCTCTCCCTGGATATCTTCCAGGAGTTTTTTTTTTTTTTTATGTATTTGGGTGCTCCTGCATTGGGTGCATATATGTTTATCAGAATTATGTCCTCTTGTTGTATTGATCCCTTTATTATCATGAAGTGGCCTTCCTTATCTCTTATTATGGCCTTTACTTTGAGGTCTATTTTGTCAGATATAAGTACTGTTACCCCAGCTTTTTTTTCATTTCCATTTGCCTGAAAGATGTTTTCCATCTCTTTCAGTCTGTATGAGTCCCTTTTTCTGAGGTGGGTTTCTTATAGACAGCATATATATGGGTTGTATTATTTTTATAGAGAGGAAGGGAGAGGGATAGAGAGTTAGAAACATTGATGAGAGAGAGACATCGATCAGCAGCCTCCTGCACGCCCCCTACTGGGGATGTGCCTGCAACCAAGGTTCATGCCCTTAACTGGAATCGAACCTGGGACCTTTTAGTCCACAGGCTGACACTCTATCCACTGAGCCAAACCGGTTTTGGCGGGTTGTGTTTTTTTTATCCATTCAGCCACTTGATGTCTTTTGATTGGAGCATTAAGTCCGTTTATGTTTAAAGTTATTATTGAAAGGTACTTATTTGTAACCATTTTTATTTTTTGTGTCTGTGTTCCTTCTTCCTTTTTTATTTCTTCTTTTTACATCAGACCCTTTAGCATTTCTTGCATTGACGGCTTGGTAGTGATAAACTCCCTTAGCATTTTTGTCTGTTTGTTTGTTTTGTCTGTGAAGCTTCTTATTTCCCCTTTAATTTTGAATGATAACCTTGCTGGATAGAGTATTCTTGGATTCGGTCCCTTGGTTTGCATCACGTTGTAAATTCCCTTCCATTCTTTTCTGGCCTGATGTGTTTCTGTTGAAAATCATTTGTTAGTCTAATCATCTAACTCAACAACTCAAAGAATTAGAAAGAGAGCAACAAGAAAAGCCCACAGTGAGCAGAAGGAAGGAAATAATAAAGATCAGAGCAGAAATGAATTACATAGAGACCAAAAACACAATACAAAAGATCAATGAAATCAAGAGCTGGTTCTTTGAAAAGATAAACAAGATTGATGAACTCTAGACAGGCTCATTAAGAAGCAAAGATGGAGGATTCAAATCATAAATGAAAGAAGGGAAGTAACAACAGATCCCACAGAAATACAAAGGATTATTAAAAAAATACTATGAACAACTCTATTCTAACAAACTTGACAACCTGGAGGACATGGACACATTCCTAGAAAAATACAACCTTCCAAAACTTACTCAGGAAGAGTCTAAAAATCTCAATAGGCTGATAATTATGGAAGATATTGAAGCAGTCATCAAAAAGCTTCCAGAAAACAAAAGCTCAGGGCCAGATGGCTTTACAGAGGAGTTTTACCAAACATTCAAGGAAGAACTAAAAGCTATCCTCCTCAGACTATTCCAAAAAATTCAAGAGGAAAGAACACTTCCAAGCTCCTTCTATGAAGCCAGCATCACCCTAATATGAAAACCAGATAAAGATAACACAATGAAAGAGAATGACAGATCAATATCCCTCATGAACATAGATGCTAAAATCCTCAACAAAATTCTAGGAAATCGGATCCAGCAGTACATCAGAAAGAACATACACCATGACCAAGTAGAATTTATCCCGGGAATGTAAGGATGGCACAATATTTGCAAATCAATAAACATGATGCATCAAGTAAACAAATTGAATGATAAAAATCACATGGTCATATCAATTAATGCAGAAAAAGCATTTGACAAAATCCAACACCCTTTCTTTTTTTAAAAAAATATATTTTATTGATTTTTTTACAGAGAGGAAGGGAGAGGAATAGAGAGTTAGAAACATCGATGAGAGAGAGACATTAATCAGCTGCCTCTTGCAGGCCCCCTACTGGGGATGTGCCCACAACCAAGGTACATGCCTTTGACTGGAATTGAATCTGGTACCTTTCAGTCCATAGGTCGATGCTCTATCCACTGAGCCAAACCAGTTTCAGCCCAACACCCTTTCTTGATAAAAACTCTCAACAAGGTGAGAATAGTGGGATCATACCTCAACATAATAAAAGCCATCTATGACAAACCCACAGCTAACATCATACTCAATGGGCACAAACTAAAACCATTTTCCCTAAGAACAAGGAACAACACAGGAATGCCCACTCTCATACTCCAGTAGTGCTGGAACTACTAGCCATAGCAATCAGACAAAAAGAAGAAATAAAATGCATCCAAATTGGAAAAAAAAAGAAGTAAACTGTCCTTATTTGCAGATGACATGATACTGTACATAGAAAACCCTAATGATTCCGTCAAAAATTTATTAGACTTAATAAATGAATTCGGTAATGTAGCAGGATACAAAATTAATGCCAAGAAATCTATGGCATTTCTATACACTAATAATGAACTTATAGAAAGAGAGACTAAAAAAGCAATCCCATTTACCATCACATCAAAATACAGTGGTACCTCTAGATACGAGTTTAATTCGTTCCATAACCTTGAGGCATGGGAAACTATGAGACGCTCTAGTCGCAGTAAACTGGTGGGTCGTGTGCAGCTGGCAGATCCTCACGATTACTCCTATCTCAAATGTTGCTCGTATTTCAAAGCAAAAATCCCCCACTCGCTCGACAGCTCGTATCTCAAAAATTTTGTATGTTAGGGCACTCATATCTTGAGGTACCACTGTAATTAAGATACCTAGGAACAAACTTAACTAAGAAGGTAAAAGACCTATACTTGGAAACCTACACAACACTGAAAAAAGAGATAGAGGAAGACATAAACAGATGGAAGAACATACCATGTAGAATCAACATCAATCAGATCGTCATACCTCAGGGAAGGTAGGGGATGATGGGGGTAAAGGGAAGATATCAACTAAAGGTCTTAAGTGCATGCATAGAAGCCTAATCAATGGACAGAGACAACAGGGGGTGGGGACATGAATGGGAGTGGGCGGTAATGAGGGAATAAGGACACATATGTAATACCTGGATCAATAAAGAAGTTAAAAAATAAACAACCAAAAAAATATATATAAACACCAGAATTTTATAATGAACGCAACTCATGGCTCCCAGCAGCAAAAGCATTGTTTCTAAGTCTCTCACCTCACAGGGCTATATCTCAGCACCCAGAAATCCACCTGACAAAGAATGGGCACCTTAGACCTGCCTTCAGGATGAATAACTCACCATGAAGTCAGTGTCCACGTGCTTAATGACCACATGCCATAACCTACACCAAAGACAACGGGAATCTTCGACTACAGTTTTCACTAACTTCTCTATGTTTTGTATGCCACTCCTTCCCCCTTTTTTCCTGACCCTGCTTCTCTCACTGCGGCCGGCATCTCTACATTTAGTCTTTCCTCTCCTCTCCTCCTCCTCACCATTACCCCTGTGTCTTGCTCTAGACCAGTGGTTCTCAATCTTTCTAATGCCGCAACCCTTTAATACAGTTCCTCATGTTGTGGTGACCCCCACCCATAAAATTATTTTTGTTGCTACTTCATAACTGTAATTTTGCAATTGTTATGAATCGTATCTGTATTTTCCAATGGTCTTAGGTGACCCCTGTGAAAGTGTTGTTCGACCCTCAAAGGGTTGCGACCCACAGGTTGAGAACCACTGCTCTAGACTGTTTGTGCTCCTCAAATTCATATATTGCTACTTAATCCCTGAAGTGATGATATTAAAAGATGGGGCCTCGGAGAGGTGATTATGTTCTAAGGGTGGAGCCCTCATGAATGGGATTAGTGCCCTGAAAAAAGAAACCGCGGAGAGCTTCCTCTACCTTTCACCATGAGAGGACACAGGGAGAAGTTGGCCTTCTATGAGCCATGAAACGACACCAGACAGTGAATCTGCCAGCACCTTGAACTTGGACTTCCAGACTCCAGAACTGTGAGAAATCAATGTTTGCTATAATCACCACCCACTTGGTGGTATTTTTGTTACAGCAGCCCAAAGGAGTGAAGATGTGCCTTTTTCTATTCTTCCATTAAATTCCTGCTTTTTTCCTTTGAGCTTCCTCTTCCCTCTCCCTCTCATTTTCCATTTTGGTTCTTCTCCCCTGTCTACCTTCTCCTTTATTTAGCAAATACACAGAACTGAGCTGGGCTTTACATTGGTATTCAAATTTATTAAATATAAGCCTCCCAGTTCTTAATTTTTCTCATGGAGCATTAAAATCCTAGAGGTATTTGCATTGCAACAAAGAACAAACTTCTTTGTTGTGTGTGTGGAGGGGGGGACGGGGAGTGGAGGAGTCTCCACAGGGACACAGGCCTCTTGGAAAGGCCAGTGTGCTTTTGGGGAGCCACTGCCAGGCCCTCCTGCTGTCTCTGCCTCCTGAGCCACCAGGGGGTTCTCTCCCACCTGAGCTGCAGCACTCCAGAAAGTTGGCCAGTTCCCACAGGATGCAATCAAGTCATCCTATTTGTGAAGAAAATAGAACACAAGCTTAAGGCGAAAATAATTCTTTTGAAGACAAAAGATAATTTTCCACTTGTAATTGGTATCCCTTAGGTGGTGTTTGGTTTTCTTAAAAATATCTTTTTTTTTTATTATTAATTTCAGAGAATAGGGGAGAGGGAGAGAGAGTGATAGAAACATCAATGATGAGAGAGAATCATTGATTGGCTGCCTCTGCACATCCTCTACTGGGGATCTTGCCTGCAACCTGGGCACGTGCCCTGATGGGGAATTGAACTGTGATGTCCTGGTTCATTGGTCAATGCCCAACCACTGACCCACACCAGTCGGGCTTCTCAGGTAGTGTTTTACCTCAGTTAGGGACCAGGTACATGCTTTGTGAGGAATGAATACTGTTGTCCAGTGTCTGCTTTCCAATTCTGGTTTTCTGCTCAGTTATTGTTGGCATAGCATATATTCAAAGGAGGACCAGTGCATCTATCAGAATGCAGTTTCTCTCAATTGCCGAATAGAGATGAATCTATGTTTTCTTTCTTAAGTGAATAAAAATAAGTTCAAGACTTATTTCTGGTGTTTTCTGTAGGGCAATCAATGCTTATTTGTTCTCGTCAAATATCAATCTCCTTAATTTAAAGAAAGACCAGACACAAGTTAATCAGCAATGTCTGTCTGACTCTCTAATACTGTGCTATTCCGATTCACTCAAAGAAATATTACACAATCCTGGAGGACTGGAAAAGAATATTAGCTAGTATCATTCCTACTTTCAAACATCGGAGTTTTCAAATTCTCCAGATAAGTTAATTAAAACAGATTCCCATCTATAATGTGAGAAAAATCTCTTTCTGCTAACATCACATCTGTACTGTTTCTTCTTGAAAAATTGTAGAAAACTCGGAGAAGAAGCAATTACTTGCTTATGTTCTTGGCTAGCAGATTAATTTGTCTCCGCTGTGTGTCTCTGCAGGTTTTCCATTCATTTAGCTTCTCTCTGCCTTGGCTCAGAGCTTTTCCCCATTCTGGATGCTCAAGAAATATGACTTAATGACAAGCATACCTGTGACTTGCAGATGCCTTTGTTCGTTCCTGGCTTTTCCTAAGCTCTAGCCTGGGGAGGTAGACCAGCACATCGGTAGGCAAGGCCTGGGCTTCAATGAGTGTGGGTGGGGACGGGAAGCAGGTGAATGGCTGGAGAACAAAAAAGAAAGAAATTAGCATACTTTGCCATTTCTATAACCTTTACAAAAAAATTGCCTTCTGAGGCCCTACATTTATATTCCAAATAGGAAATTTTGTTTGCATAAAAATATTCTTTCAAATGCCATTAAGTGCACCATTTTGTTCAAGTATAAACCCATTAAACATTCTTTATTATAATTAAAGCCCAACAATACACAGCAACTGGACACATCGGTTCCAGGGCTAAAGATTAGCAATCAGCTTCATATGAACTGGGAAGGCAAAGAATGGATGCGCAGCCACTAAGACCCAAGAGCTTGTTTTTTGTTTTGTTTTGATGCTGAGGAAAGGCAGGTGGCTCTGTCCAGGACACCCTCTTTTCATCCTCAGGACAAGCCTGCTCAGCTCTGCTGTGTTCACGTCTCCAAATGCAAATGTTGCTGGGCCAGCGACTGTGGGGAATCCTAACACCAGAGAGGAACTGCGGAGGAGCAGAGGGTCAGGGAAGGTCAAGGGAAGCAGCGCGGTGCCCCCCAGACAGGAATAAACCTTGTTATTGGGCCCGTAGGCAGGGAAAGCTGGTCACCAGACCTCCCAGCTCGTGCCCTGAGAGTCTGGACTCCAGTTTTCAATTACACGGCATCCATTTGGTTCGTTTATTGGCAATCTGTGGGGTTCTTAAAGGCGCGACTTTTTAAGGCAATGAAAGAATTGACTGCAAATTAGGATGAAAACTACCTGCAGTTTACTGAGCGATAAATATAAATCTAACCATAGATCCCTCAGAGTGTAAATAAGATCGATGGGCAGGATAACACCGGTGAGAACATCATTTTCCTGTGTTTACAAAAGGGAGAGCTTGTTTCCTTTTCTTTTCTCCGGTGGAAAAGGGGCTCTTGGAGGGGAAGAGGTGAATTCTTGCTGAAGAAGAGGGGTAGGGAAGGGGTTGTCCTTGAGGCTGGAAAGTTTGGTCCTGTTTTGGGTCGCTCATTGGCTGACCACTAACCTAAATGAGTAGAGACTTGAGTGGCTACAGATGAAAAAAATACCAGCTGGGAAGGTTATTTCAGCAGTCACAGAACAAGAAAACAGCAACTACAACAACAAGTAACAAGGAAAACAAACTAGGGAATGGAGGCAAGGGCTAGAGGAAAAGCTAATCTTCAGAGTTACCATATTATATTACTTTCAAGGTCTGATTTTTTAAAAAAAGTTATGGAAAAACCTGATGTTGGACTTACTGGACAGAGACTTTAAATCAGCGATAAATATGTACAAAGAGCTGAAGAAGACCATAGTAACCAGACGTGGGGGAAGCAAACAACCTGCCACTGAGGCAGGGCTGGGGAGGCCATATCCAGAGAGAGCGGGGAGGAAGGCTTTCAAGACTTGGATGGCTTATCCTGACCTGCACCCCCAGCCCCAGGAAAAACCCCAGGCCTCTGAGGGCTCCCCTTGACTCTGCACCCCTCTCCATTCCTGCTAGGAGGACCCGCTGAGCAAGACAGCCCACCGAAAGTCACCGTTGTGGCTCTACCAATGACCAGAGGTGGCACTAAAGCAGCTTTTCTAAACCATTCACAATAAGAAACAGAGTCTGTCAATCTTGCAAGGAAAGATGGAATTCGCTTTCCATTCTCTCTACAGAAAATGATATTACACATTACTGTCATAGGAAAAGGCAATGTTAGAGTATGGGGGTGGGGAGTGGAGCCAGAGAAATGAGCATTACAGAGGTATATCAGTTAGTCAGTTGCTGCCACTGCTAAAGATTCCCTGTTATTTTTCTGGATTTTATGATATTTGCCCTATTTGCTAGCTTTTTAGTAAGAACATTTGTGTGTGTGTGTTTTGTCATTATCTAGTTCTGCGTAGCTTCAAACCCCGTGATTCTTGGGCTGTGCCTGGCCCACGGCCTGCAGAGCCGGGGGATGGGAGGGGCGGGAAAGGGGGAGTGCTTGGTTGGGGTTCAGGGCAGACAGCATTCCTACCTCAGTGGAATCTCCCAATTTATTGCTGTAAAGTTGGTCAGGGCCGTCTCTTACTTTCTCAAAAATGTTTCCTTTGTTTTGTCTCCTTTGTTACCACTAATATAATTTGTGTCTTCTTCTTTTTTATTTAATTGGTCTTATCAGTAGTTATAGAATATTTTTTTCTAAGGAACAGCATTTGTTCTTGTTTTTTTTTTTGTTTCTAAAATTAGAATTAATTAATCTAGTCCATTAATTCCTACTATTATTCCCTCTCTTTCTTCCACCAATACAGACCAGATATTCTTTTAGGAACTGTGGATATAGCACAGAATAAGTCAACACTCCTCCCCAAACCTCCCAGAGCTTTTGTTCTAGTTGGGGACAGGCCATAAACAAATGAACAGCTAAATGCATCATTAATTGCCAGGTGGTGATTGAGATGCTCTGAGGGAAAGTAAAGGTGGAGAAAGGGATATGGAATGATGGGTGAAGGTTCTGTTTTGGATGGGATATTGGGAAAGGCTTCTTCCCAGAGGTGACATTTGAGCAGAGGTTTATCAGACAAGGGACAGAATTAGTCTGTGCATTATCTGGGCAAAAGGAAGGAAGTGCAAAGGCCCTGGGGTGGAAGAGAACTTGGTATGTGAGCTAGGACATTGTGTTCTGTGTAGACCAAGAAAGGAAAAGAAAGAGAAAGAGGAGGAACTAAGAGCGGGTTCAAATCTCATGGGATCTCTTAAACTGCAGGGAGAGTACGGTCTTTATTCTGAAGATGAAAGCAAAACACCGGAGAATTGTGTGCAGGAGAAATATCGCATACTTTAAAACAGCCACTGATGTACCTTAGGCCTCCTCTGCGTTCAATGCTGCTTCTGGGAACTTGTTCCTGGGGAGGCACTAACAGCCTGAAGGATCTGGATCCCTCGGGGAACAGAAGTGAATGTAGATGAGCGCCCTGATAAAAGTGAGAGAGAAAGAGAATTGCATGAGCGTCTGGAGGATTCAGACCCTGCCCAGCTTTGAAGGTCGGGCAGAAGGGCGGAGGCAGGAAGAGGGTCACAACACCGGAACAGGTTGCAACAAGCCAGGCCAGAGTCAGGGAGTCTCTTTTTATTTGTATGTTTTTGTTTTATTATTAGTTGGTTATACAAATAATTCGCGTTGCTTATTATAAAAATATTAGAAAATACAGATAATAAAAAAGAGGAAATGAAATCATTCTAATTTGAAAAATCTAGTGATAACTATTGTCAATATTTTAGTTTCAAATTTTCTATACATTTATGTATTATATATGTATACATTTTATATAAGTAATATATTATCTTATAATTTTTCATTTATTATTTTATAAACACCCTCAAGTCCATAGACATAGGTCAACATAAATACTTTTGATACATGTACGAGTCCATTCCATTATATGGGTCACATATGGTTTTTATTGAAACACTCTCCTAGTCACTTAGGGTTTTCCACATATTTGCCTTTATAAAAAAAATTAATGTAAGGAAGCTTTCTCAATTTCCATTTGGGGCACTTACTTTTGCTTTTCTTATTTAAAAAAAAATTCATTACTTATTTTCAATTTATTTGTTTTTTAAAGTATAGTTGGTATACAATCTTGTATTGGTTAAATTAGTTTCAGGGATACATTATAGCAATTTGACCTTTTTATACCTTATAATATGATCACCCTACTAATCCTAGTAATCATCTGCCACCATATAAACTTATCTCAGTAAATTCCTTATCTCATTGTTTCTTGATACTAAGTACTTAACTGTGGAATTGCTAGATCAAAATATTCAGACTTTCAAATCTCTGGGTCTTTGGCCAACAGTTCTGTCTAATGCTGTATTTATAACAACCATCCCCACCCCCACCCCCTGCCTCAATGGCCAGACTGGCAACTGTATTCTTTCCCATTTTTTAGTTTATCTGCCAGCTAAACTCTGGCACTACCCCACTGTGGTCCCAGTTTACACTCTGGTCACTAAAATTCCATGTATGTTCTGGCCTTTATTGAATTGCCACCTTCATATCTTCGACTTGGCTAAGGCAATTATGCTCTATTATTTAACTGTATAATTAATACAACAGTCGCAGGATACTTTTAAATGATAAAATGTTCATCTACGTATTTATCAGTACTAAATAAATCAAAATAAACGCCATCCTCTGGCAGAGTTGTTCTCACCCAAGGGAGATTTTTTCGCAGTATCATTTTATTTTATTTTCCCAAGGGAGATTTTTTTTCCATCATTTTATTTTATTTTCCCAAGGGAGATTTTGCCCGCAGTGACATTTGGCAATGTCTGGGGAATGGGGTTGCTTCTGACATCTAATAGTAGAGGCCAGAGGTGCTGCTACACATCCCGCAAGGCACAGGATGACTACTGTCACTTCTGAAGGGCTACGCAGCACCGAATGGCAATAGTGTTGAAGCTGAGAAACGGTCTCCTCCATGTTACATTTTCAATTTTCTCCCAGTTTCATTCAAGAAGGAAAATGTTGGCCTCTACATAGAAAGGCCAGAGTGACGGAGGGAAAAGTTTATGAAGAAGGCAGTGATCACCACTAACCTGGTAGGCAGATTCTGCACAATCAGCTTTGTTTTAGGCGGCTAGCCCATCACTAGACCAGCGGATAAAAAAGCGCCGCTATGTATATATGCACAATGGAAAATTACTTGGCCATAGAGAAAGGATGAGATCTTACCATTTGCAACAGTAAGGAGGGACCTAGAACAGTGGTTCTCAACCTTCCTAATGCCGCGACCCTTTAAGACAGCTCCTCATGTGGTGGTGACCCCCAACCATAAAACTATTTTTGTTGCTACTTCGTAACTGTAATTTTGCTACTGTTATAAACTGTAATGTAAATATCTGATATGCGGGATGTATTTTCACTGTTACAAATTGAACATAATTAAAGCATAGTGATAATCACAATTAGATATTGTGAAATATTTATTTCTAATTACAAATAAATGAAATTTTGTCTTGAAGCATGGGGTAGCATGGGTCACAGTCTTCATATAACAACAGTAAACCACATTGCTACATTTTCTGATGGTTTTAGGCGACCCCTGTGAAAGGCTCGTTTGACCCCCAGAGGGGTGGCAACCCATAGGTTGAGAACCACTGACCTAGAAGATATTACACCAGTAGAAATAAGTCAGTCAGAGAACGACAAATACCATGTGATTTCACTCATATGCAGAATCTAAAGAACAATATAAATGCACAGACAAAACAGAAATAGGCTCATAGATACAGAGAAGAGACTGATGGCTGCCAGAGAGCAGGGGGGTTAGGGGACAAGGTGTAAAAGGTGGCGTGTTTAGGAAGCATAAATTGGTAATTACACAATAGTCACAAGGATGTAAAGTCTAGCAAAGGGAATATAGTTGATAATATTATAATAACTATGTATGGTGCCAGATGGGTACTGGACATATCAGGGGGACACTGTGTGAAGTATATGATTATCTAACCACTATGCTGTACGCCCAGAACAAATACAAAATAATATTGAATGTATATTGTAATTGGGAAAAAAAAAGCGAAGAAAAGAACACGATGCCGCTATGATCAGTCTTTCAAGAATGTAAAGTATGATAACAGAAAAGCAATGGTGAATATTTATTATGAAACTGAGCTTCCTGACCATATCTGCTCAGTGTTTTCTGGAAGCCAACTAACCATCATTTCCAATGAAGTACTAGCAAAATTTACTAATTTATCATCGTAAGTAGAGCATCTGCTGTCCAAATGAGTGGGTTGATGGCCCGAAGGCATTCTGCACATTTAGTACTATAATCCTATCCCATCTCATTGTTAGCCACTTAACTTGTTTCCCAAATTCTTTTCAATCTGCCTGTCTTCAGAAGAATTTGAAGTTTCTCTAGTCATTCTGGAATTTAGGTCATTCAGAGTGCTAAGTGCTGAGCCCAGTCTAGCTATGGGACCACAGATACTTCCAAATTCAAACTCTACCCAGCCATGTATCAGCACATGCTTATAGTGCATTACTTATGCATCTCTGTAGAAGAGAGTCTAGCTAATAGAAGTAAAGATTTCACTTAAGAACATGCATTTCAACTTCAACAATAGGACGGAGTCCCAATGTATCTTTTTCTCAATAATGTTGAGGTCTAAACAAAATGAGTTTCCAGTCATCATTTTCAAAGCACGCGTGTTTTCAGATATTTGAGTTGATATTTTCATATTATGTTATGCTGATGATCTTGCAGAGAAATGTTTAAACTAGAAACAAAATGCCCCAAAGAAAAAAGGAAATCCACACTTCATTGATTTGAATATGTTTTAAATTATAGGGTAAAATCACCAACTTCTGACCCCCAGCCAAAATGATTAAGTGGATCCAGATGTCACAGATATAAAGCCAAATGTTTACATCACATCTTAAAAGCAATTGTTATTTAATCCTGCAAAGGTATGGGGTGCTCAGATGATTTAATGTATTAAGGAAAGAGAGAGGTGCTAGCTTTCTATAAAAATGCAGTGAGACAAATGCCCATGAGCTGAAGTTAGGTTGATTCTCCCCAAAAGCTTAATGTTTTCAACTCACTGAGGCAGATTTTCTCAGTATCTACCCTTTCGCCTGGCATAAAGGCCTCGGATGACAGTCTATAATGCCTTGGTGGCAAAAGAGTAATTTTTTTTTTAAAGAAAGAATATACCATTGATACTAAGTTTGAGCCAATATTATCTCTGATCTAATTCTGAACTCATTCCTTAACAAGACCCTCTTTATAACATGTGGATCCCCTGCCCCCATCATTTGGATTTTTCTCCAATATGGGTGCCATCTGCCTGCAACATCTGTTATTCCACTGATTGCCAAAGTCAATTTGGATGATCTGCCTAGTTTCGTTCTCTCTTGGATATTTCTGACTATCCATCTCGTTTCTCACCCAATGAGATGTAGTAGGTCTACATGGACAAAAGTTATGGAAACCCTATTTCCCAAGCCCAACATCAGAATATTCAAGGTCTGACAAGTCTGACTGTACCTCAGCATACAAAAGGCATACTATCGAACTTTCCGAAGTATCTAGAATGGCTGGTATCAGCCTGAAGAAGACCAGTAGGCATGAATCACTAATGTTTTCCTACCACCTACAGGTCCAGATTATTCTGTCATCAGGCTTTTACTATATTTTAATGAGTGACTGAGAATTTAAAAGACATTTGTATTTCACAAGACTTTTAAAAATGTTGTTTCTTTTTTTTAAATATATTTTATTGATTTTCCACAGAGAGGAAGGGAAAGGGACAGAAAGCCAGAAACATAGATGAGAGAGAGACATCGATCAGCCGCCTCCTGCAAACCCCCTATTGGGGATGTGCCCGCAACCAATGTACATGCCCTTGACCGGAATCGAACCTGGGACCTTTCAGTCCCCAGCCCGATGCTCTATCCACTGAGCCAAACCGGTTAGGGCTCATTTACGTTTTTAAAAATCTCTTTCTGTAAGCACATAGACTATGAAAATGTTTCTAAAAACAAACATAAATGAGGCAACAATTTGAGTTTCTTTAATACTCAAATTGTTGCCTCATTTATGTTTGTTTTTTTAATGTATTTTATTAATTTTTTTATAGAGAGAAGGGAGAGGAATAGAGAGTTGGAAACACTGATCAGGTGCCTCCTGAACACTCCCCACTGGGGATGTGCCGGCAACCAAGGTACATGCCCTTGACCGGAATCGGACCTGGGACCCTTCAGTCTGCAGGCCAACACTCTACCCCCTGAGCCAAACCGGTTAGGGCTCATTTACGTTTTTAAAAACCTCTTTCTGTAAGCACATAGATTAGCTTTCTCAGGTGCAGTCGCCATGCTTAGTCTGGAAACCACAGAGACTCCCTGAACCTGGGCACTGAAGGAATCAGAACAAAGGTGCAATACTGGTCCTCTGGTTTGGAGTCGCTCCCGGAACCCTATCTGAAATGGAATGAGGTACTCTGTCAGCTTCCGTCCGCCAAGAGCCTGCCTTGTAGCCCATCCTCCTTCGCTCCTGGCTGACCAGGGTGATGGATCTCCTCAGGGAGCCAGAGGAAGTGGAGGATACATGGATAGCATCACCTCCTGTAGTCAGCAGCTCTCTGGCCTGACCCCTGGGCATGTGACCTCAAAGCCAAGGCTCCGAGAGACCCCAGTGCTCGGTCTATACCTAAAAATGCAGGATGGGGTAAGGGAGACGCTGCACCATTACAGAGGCTAACCCCATGCTAGATGAGTGAGACCCAAACAATTTGTCAGGGCTAAGGAGTCCAGATAAAAGTGGCTCCAGAGAGTCCAAGGGCTGAGTCTGTTTTGCCTCTACAAGGGAGCAATTAGTCTCCTTACGATAACCATCAATGCGATCGGCAAGATTTCTGGAAGAAATATATTTCTAGGAAAGGAGACTATGAAAATGTTTCTAAACTATAAAAACATTCATTGCTTAGCATGAATTCTCTTTTTTTATCCCTCTTGGTAACTTTCAAGTATACAAACAGACATATTTTCATATTTATTTCTCTTAGCAACATTATTGGAAGCAGAAGTTACATGAAATTGAATCAGAATTCGGAACCTTCGGAAAAGCTCAGATGAGAGTTGTATGTGTTTCTCCCTGAAGTTTTTGCAGTTGCTCCCGCTCTCAATCTATCCACCTGCAGGCTGACACGCCATGCCTCAAGGAGCAGGCATCTGCATTCGAGATGTGCAGAAAGAAGTGCGATTCCTCACTGTTCCTCCTCAAAGCGGCAGAGTAATCACCTCCAGAACCCAGCCGCTCCTGCTAGAGATGGCTGTCTGGGCACACAATTAGCTATAAACCTTCCCGCCTCGGGGCCATGGGAAAAGGAAATAGCAAGGAAGATGGAGGTTGTTATCCTGCCCCCTGAGGAATGAAGTATGAGACCTGTGGAATCAGGAAGATCAGCCTTAGAGCTTAATTCCCAGACCCCAGAAGACAAATACTTGCCTGCATTTTCAGGGGCAAAGACCTCTGCTCGTTTAGGACAAGCAGGCCTGCATATCTCGGGCTCATAAACCAGTCGGTATTTGAATCCACATTGCTGGTGATCGGAAAACCCAAACCTGAACACACTTCTTATCATTCATGTGGACTGCAATCTATTGCCACGAGAGGAACATTTTTTATTTTTTACTTTACTGGAAACAAAAGGGTTGGGAAGCTGTTTTGGAAATATATATGTCTTAGCATCAAAAATCATCAAATAGAAAATGCACTGCGACTTCCAGCAGATGGAGACACCCCCAGCCCACCCACCTACTGATGTGGCTTCATTGGGAAGACATGTAACTGGAGTTCCCAATTGCCACCCTCCGTTGAAAGGGTCTCAAAGCTGAGTACGCAAATGCAAAATGAAAATCTTTGCAAGTTATGGTCTGTCTCCTGTGGTGCCCAATGGGGGGAAATGGAAGACGAGGACTTGGCCTGCACTCCTCTTCCTCGTTTGTTTGTCTCTTTATCGTGGGATGGGACACGTCACCATCGGATCAAGGCTCTCAGCAGCAGGGAGCAGGTGGACATGTTTATAAGGAGCTAGAAGGCCAGCCTGTCTCTGGCTTCTTCTCTAATCCGCGGCGGAATAACGGTTCCTTTCTCTGTAACTAACAAACAACAGAAGCAATGTGCAGGTAAACAAGCGATGAGCAGTAAGCCTTTTTGTCCAGGATAATCATCTTAAGACGAGGCATCAGACACACAGGGGACCTCCAGGCTTTGTGCATTCTTCTGACATCACAAGTTCAAATGCATTTTTCTTCGTCTTGGAGATCACTGTGGATTCACTTGCAGTTGTAAGAAATGTTTTTCTTTTCTCTAAATTTTTCCTTTTGAGATCATTGTGGATATAATAACAGAAAGATCTCCGTACCACTTACGCAGTCCTCCCTCATTAACGTTTTGCAGGACATGATCATGAGATCAGTAATCATATTGACATTGACATAATCCACCAACACGTGTTACGCTTTGAAAAATCCATGTAAC
>PVJN01030989.1:17500-25204 GCA_004026805.1 Lasiurus borealis | reverse complement strand
CAGGGGAAACCGGCCCTTGTCAGGATCGTCTCCAAGAGGGGAAATGGATGTGCCCCCGATGGGACTTGGGCTTTTGTTCCGATCCTTTGGCAAACGAATCCGTTTCCTCGGGAACCGGTCCCGGGGCCTTCTCGCCGGGAGCATCCCCGTCCTGTCCGCTCTGGGCAGTGGGTCTGGTGCTGTCTATCTGAGGAAGACAGGCGACTGGTGTCCCATCAGGAAAAGGACACAGGAAGTGTTGTGAAACGGGGCAGGGACAGGCGTATTCAAGTCAGAAATGGGAACCGTTGCCCGGCCAGCATGGCTCAGTGGTGGAGCGTTGACCTATAAAGCAGGAGGTCATGATTGGATTCCCAGTCAGGGCACATGACCAGGTTGTGGCCCTAATCCCTAGTGTGAGGCATGCAGGAGGCAGTTGATCAATGATTCTCTCTCATCGTTGATGTCTTTTTCTCTCTTTTCCTCTCCCTTCCTTTCTGAACGCAACAAAAATCTATATATATAAAAGCCTAAGTGACCATCTGACTGCTAGCTATGACCCACACTGACCACCAGGGGGAAGATGCTCAACGTGGTAGCTGCCGAGCTGCAGTGAACTGCCCTCTTGCAATCTGGGACCCCACTTACCCCTCAATACCCTTTGAACCTTCGTGCCCACTCCCACCAGCCACCTTCTAATTAATTTCCTTACAGTGTGCACGAATCTGGGCACCAGGTCACCAGTATATTATTTAAAAAAAGAAACGTGCACAGTAAGGTCAGAGACATAAGAAGCCAAAAACCTGAGCAAACACTTCCCTGAATAAACAGAGGTAAGGGGAAGGGACAAAGAAAAAGAGACACAAGTTCCATGATGCAAACTAAAATGCTTCGCCCACAAAACACGTATTTATGCCCTGACTTCGCATTTCTTGAGAAATGAATAGTCCTCTCAGTAAAACACGTGGTACACCAGGTGCAACATGGTCACGTGGGCTTAAAACAGATCATGAAGACTTTAAAAGGGAAATAGAGCCAAAACTGGTTTGGCTCAGTGGATAGAGCGTCGGCCTGCAAACTGAAAGGTCCCGGGTTCTATTCTGGTCAACTGGGGGTTGTGCGTGAGGTGGCTGATCGATGTTTCCCTCTCATTCATTGATGTTTCTGACTATCTCTCTCCCTTCCTCTTTGTAAAAATCAATAAAAATATATTAAAAATAAATAAATTAAATAAATTAAAAGGGAAGTAGAAAAGGGTGCCCCGTACGCAGCTGAGGACAGGAGGCATTTTATGGACCTCACACTTCGCACGTATTTCTCAGCCCTGCAGGAGAAGGCTCGGGCTCAGGAAATTGCATGGACACCATTGTCCCTGTGAACTGGTTTCAGGTACCCAGTAGTCTAGGGTGCTAATACACAACACACACACACACACATACACACACATACACACACACACACACACACACACACACATTATACAGGCAGGTCTCATAGATCGAGAATAACCCGCTTCCTCACATCTGGACTAAATGGAACTTGGGTCTGTTTCACAGTTTCTTCTGTGGCTAAAGCACAGGGGGACGCGGCGAAGACCACCCTGGACACCTAAGGAAGCATCGGCTCCTCCCACCCCCACTTGGAGAGACCCCTGCAGGGCCTCCCTGAGTCAGAGCCCTGCCCAGGGAGCCTGGCCCATTCTCAGGCTGGCATCCTGGGCCTGCTGGTCCCTGTGAGGTCTGACAACAGTTCACCTGCAGGATCTCCGGAGGAAGAGGATGAGCATCCCGCTGTGAGCTGGAGAGCAGGGCGGGGTCCCCACCCCGGCGGAGTGCCCATGCTCCACCGCCCACACCAAGGCTCCAAAGACCAAGGGGCTTCCCAGGGGCAGGTATAGCACCGGCAGGTAAACTGCACCTGCCGCAGCCCCACCTGCCTTCCCCGCCATTACGGTCCCATCCTTGCACGCAGCCTTCTGGTTAAGGCCCTCGGAGACCTCGCCAGGTCACGGGAGAGGTGAGCTATTTTCAGCAGCGCCTCTGGCCTTCATAATCCAAACAACGACCGACCCACCGAAGGAGAGCCAAGCAGGCTTCGCTGGTGAAGAAGGAGATGTCGTAAAAGCAAGACGTAAACAGGAAAGTGCGATTCCATGAACAGAGCAGAAAAGTATGTCAAGGAAATGGAACTTGGCAATAGTATATAAATAACAGACTCTGGGTTAAAAAATGGCCGACTTTGGTGATATTTTGGGAGGATTCTCTTTGTATAAATTGTATTGCGTTAAGGATGGGATTATTGAGGTATTAATAAATGATCACCAAGCTCTTTCCAGGGATCAGGCACTGATCTGTGTCTAAATTAACTCAGTAAGTGCACACAAAGCAAACCACCCTTATCTGATGTCCTGCTACCCCATTTCCCCGAAAATAAGACAGTGTCTTCTATTAATTTTTGCTCCCAAAGATGCGCTAATCTTATTTTCAGGGGAGGTCTTATTTTTCCATGAAGAAGAATACGGTACGCATTTATTGTTGAACAACAACAAAAAAAAATTTATATCCTGCATTTGGTATGGTAGTCGTTGTCATCACAAACCAGCTCACTGATTGGCCGAGCGCAGCCAGAGCTGTTCAGGCAGTGCGAGGTCTCTTTAAATCAGGAGTAAGACACCTTACGGTAGCTTCAGGGGCCTTATATTCCGGGGAGGCCTTATGTTCAGGGCAGGCTTTATGGTCGGGGAGGTCTTATTTTCAGGAGGGATGCCTTACATGACAGCGAGAGGCAAAACTGGAAGTAGGTCTTATTTTCAGGGGATGTCTTACTTTCGGGGAAACAGGGTATGTCCACACAAAGGATGAAGAAACTGGGTCTGGGGGAGGCAAAGTGGGGCCTGGTTCCCAGGCAGCATGTGAGGGTCCAGGGACCACAGCTGGGTCTGGCAGACTCACACATGCTTTTTTTGCATAATGGAGCAGATTGGGCAATTGTACAGAAAAGACAGAGGATCCCCAAGAAGGCACTGCTGTCATAAAGGAGACGCTGAGTGTGGAAGACCACGAGGAGGCCATCGCTGGGGACCAGGTAAGTACAAGATTCCCCGGGGTTTGAGAAACGGTGCTTCTGTTTTCATGGGCAAGAAGGAACATCCCTGCCTCGAAGACAGATCAACCCTGCCTCGGAGGGACTGACCATAGCATCCTCTGGCCATATCCCGCCACTGTCTTTGCTCCCTGCTTCCTCTTTCCTTCCCTTACCAGCTCCAGCAGGTACCTGTGGTTCTCAGACCAGTTTTCCCAAAGTACTTTGTTTATTGAGTGACAGGGGACAGTCCACAGGACCACCCAGCTAAATCAGAGCACGGCACTGCCATATTTAAGTGTCTATAGTATATATATCTCTATTAATTTCAAAGAGAAAGAGATGATGAGAGAATCGCTAAATATCTGCCTCTTGCACGCCCCCCACTGTGGAACGAGCCTGCAACCCAGGCATGTGCCCTGACTGGGAATTGAACCGTGACCTCCTGGTTCATAGGTTGACACTCAACCATGGAGCCACACTAGCCAGGCAGCACTGCCATACTTTGGGGGCCCTCCTGGCGGTCATGCAGGCTCAGTGCCCGTGCACGATTATTTAAGCACAAGACTGAAATTCTTGCAAAATGACCAATTCCCAAATATGCCGGAGGAAGGGCGGTCACACCAGGGCCAAGACTGGCCTGCCAGCAGTTCTGTAAATAAAGATTTATTGGAACGTTGTCATGCTCACTTGTTTACATATTTTCCGAGCGTGCTTTTGTGGAGTACTCCGTAGTTGAGTGGTTTCCACAGAGACCGTCTGAACCCCCAAATGCCTAAACTATTTACTACCTGGCGCTTTACAGAAAAAGTTGCTCAACCCTGTCTCGCTTGACCTTTGGGATTGCCAGCAAATATTTACACTGTGAAGAGCAAATCTTCCAAATCCCCATGGTCTTCTGGATAAAAACATGCCCCGTAACAGCTTAGATACTTGTGTATGTAACTCTGCCAACTAAACGTCTAGGGGACCACGAGGCAGAGGCTACACTGTTGGCCGGTGCCCATTCTCCTTCGGTCCCCAGGCACACCGCTGAGCAAGATGTCCCAGGATGCCTTGCGCCTGGGTGGAAGTGGGCGGCTGATTTCCAGCCATTGGAAGGTTGGAAGAAGAAACACCTGCCTCTTCTAGGGAGAACAGTTCTATTCTCTCTCCTCGTCCCTGTGGCTCGGAGCCCAGGAGTGGAGGGCAGTGTTCCCAGAGGGAAGAGTCCGCTCTCTGGATTAGCCCTCAGAGAGGCGACACCCAACCGGGAGCACTGACAGTGGGCGATTCTTGGTGCCTTTATGGGCTGAATGTGTCCCTCCTGGAAGCGTATGTTGAAGGCGCAACCCCAGTCCTTGGGATTGGACTGCATTTGGAGAGAGGTCAGCAGTAAGGAGTCAGTAGGTTAAGTGCGGCTGTGGGCATGGGCTCCATCCCGTCTGACTGGTGTCCTGGGGGAGGAGGAGACTTGGACACGGAGACAGCAGGGAGGTGGGCATGAAGGGAGGCACATGGCCAGGTGCTCCTCACCATTTCCTCCTCTTGTTTCAGAGGTCAGACCCTATGGCTTTCAAAAAATGTCTTGTTGTTTGAGAGTGGATAGATGAAATGCAGTAGTTATAGCCACCATTGCAGTATCTTACGTGATAATAGACAAACATGTAAATTTCCCGTACCTCTGCTCTGCCCACAGCCAATCAGAGTGAGTATGCAAATTAGAAGGCCAAAGATGGCAGCTGCCCAGATGCTCCAGGCAGGGCAAGACGCCTGCCATGAGAGGGATCTACAGGAGCTGAGTGCCCAGCAAAGATAAGACTACAGACTCTGGCCAGAGAGAAGGCCTGGGTCCCAGGTGTGGGAGGAAAATGGGGGCTAGAAGCCTAGGGAAGGAAGGCCTATTGCACGAATCTCTTCATGTACCAGGCCTCTAGTATAATAACATATACATTTACACACACACATTACATAACTCAAACATGCCTACTTGATCATATATATCAACAAATTAGAACTTCAACTTTAATGTTACTAAAACACAACCAATGAATTATTTAAAAACCATGATTCATTTTAATGCCATGACTTTAACCATATCTGCACCAAGAAAAGTGAGTAACCGAAGTAGTCATCAAAATAATCTTAAGCAATTGAAACTGGTTTGGCTCAGTGGACAGAACGTGGGCCTGCAGACTGAAGGGTCCCAAGTTCGATTCCAGTCAAGGGCATGTACCTTGGTTGCAGGCACATCCCCAGTAAGGGGTGTGCAAGAGGCAGCTGATCGATGTTTCTATTTCTCTGTCTCTCTCCCTTCCTCTCTGTAAAAAAAAAAAATCAATAAAATATATTTTTTAAAAAAAATAATCCTAAGCAAAACAATTTTAGGACCAACTTTGGGAGGAATTTTTCCATCTGAATCATCCTGTTCATCGTTTTACCCTGAACTTCACTGCACTGTGTGCAAACAGCATTATTTCCAAATCAATATCACTATTAAGTCTGGATCATTAATTAGCAGTCTATTTTCTGAGTTCAGAGGAAATTACACAGGAGGCTATGGCCATAAGGGGTTGGCTCTGTCCAAAGACTAATTTTACGATCAATACAGTAACAATCAAAATTCAAAATGGTTTTTCAAATTGGTTTAGTCAAAACAAGGGAACCGTATCTCTATAAAATTACAGTCTAACTCTCACTTTTTCCGTGGTGTTCTCCAAGCCAGCGAGAGGAGCCCAGCTGGCGTGGCTCAGTGGTTGAGCACTGACCTATGAACCAGAAGGTTACGGTTCAATTCTCGGTCAGGGCACATGCCGAGGTTGCAGGCTCGATCCCCAGTGGGGGGCATGCAGGAGACAGCCAATCAATGATTCTCTCCCATCATTGATGTTTCTATCTTCCTCCCCCTCTCCTTCCCTCTCTGGAATCAATAGCAATATATTACAAGAGAGAGAAAGAAAGAAAGCAAAAGGTGAAGACTCAATTTATGGACCTTCTCTTCCCAGAGTGCCCTGGGTGGTCCATAGAGGGGACATTCATCTTGGGGACCACGGAGGGGGTCTAACACTTCCAGAGAACTCTCCTAGTGTGTTTGATGGGAGGCGAAGGGACTGAACCTCAGCTTGAACGGAGGGAAAGAGGCTGGAGAGGGATGAGGGCTGCGTGTGTGGATGAGGTTAGCAGCCTGGATCGTGACCTCCTGAGAAAATGAGATGGAGCGGGCCATGAATTTCTCTTAATCTAATGAAGAGATGACACTGAGTGATGGCTCTGCATCAGCGTCCTCCTCCTGGCCTGCTTTTGCTGTGACAGACACAGCGCCCCTGGGTTCCCACCAATGCAGAGCTGAGCCCCCAGGGCCGCTCCTTCTCTGCCAGGGGCACACAGAAAGGGCGGATTGGAACCTACCCAGGGCGAACAAACAAGGATGTCCCCTCCAGCTGCCCACGGGGGACTTGGGTTTGTTTTGCAAGGTCACCCAAACAAAGGCTGGACAACGGACACACGGAACACACCTACTTCCCACACAAAACTAAACTGTTTGCTCTGGACTCATGACTCACCAGCTTACAGAACCACAAACACGGCGGGAAGAGGCTGGGGTGGTGGGCACCCCGTCATACCCTCCCTCGCTGACTCATGGAAGGAGAGGGGCAGGTTTGCTTTCTCCTTGTTGCTTATAAAACACCAGCCCGTTGTCCTGCATTCTCCTCGGTGAAACAAGGAAAACGTCAAGATAAAAAAGAACAAGCACCTGAAACGCTTCTCAGTGACCTGTTGAGGTTCCCGGACCTGTGGCTCACACAGCCCCCTGTCCCCAGGGCTCACTTGTCTTGTGAGATTTCTCCGGGAGTCTGGGGAGACCCTCAGGCGGACGTAGCATGTGTGCAGGTGGTAATGGGGCGGGGCTTGCTGTTCTCATCCACGTTGTAGGATAACCTCACATCAGGAAGTGAATTCAACTTCCAGAATCATCCCAAGGCCTCATCTGCAGAACCTTCACAGCTGGGCACATGCACTGTGGGCCACATGCAAGCACTAGAGATCATATGAGAGCACTGGAGGTCATAGGAGAACACTGTAGATCATATGTGAGCACTGGAGGTCATAGAAGAGCACTGGAGGTCATATGTGAGCACTGGAGGTCATATGTGAGCACTGGAGGTCATATGTGAGCACTGGAGATCATAGGAGAGCACCGGAGGTCATATGTGAGTACTGGAGGTCATAGGAGAGCACTGGAAGTCATGTGAGCACTGGAGGTCATAGGAGAGCACTAGAGGTCATATGTGAGCACTGGAGGTCATAGGAGAGCACTGGAGGTCATATGTGAGCACTGGAGGTCATAGGAGAGCACTGGAGGTCATAGGAGAGCACTGGAGGTCATAGGAGAGCACTGGAGGTCCTATGTGAGCACTGGAGATCATAGGAGAGCACTGGAGGTCATAGGAGAGCACTGGAGGTCCTATATGAGCACTGGAGATCATAGGAGACACTGGAGGATTTTTGTAGAATGGAGGAGTCATTTCAGGGTTGAGCTGACATTCTGGGGCTCCTTCAGACACCGGAGCAGAGATGACCTTTACCTGCAGTTTGACTCCTGCTGGTGCGACACATGGTAAATCCTACAACTTTGCAGGTGGACATGCCAATGGCAGCTGTGAC
>PVJN01030989.1:0-15000 GCA_004026805.1 Lasiurus borealis | reverse complement strand
CCTTTGTTAATGCTCCCCCCGCATTTGCTTTTCCTGAGGTGGTTCTCCTATCTCCTGGATTTAATTTCTTTTTAATTTTTTGTTCGCACATACATATAATTTTCTCCTTTTCAGAATTAGTAAGGAGTGTGTGCTTATCATAATCTTTCAACACATAATGCTTGGCTCTTATTTAATTCTCAATTGTCTAACTCTATTTCCTCTTGATTGAATTATTTAAGCTGTATAATTTCTGCTGAGAGACGATAAAAATTTCCCTTTTGGAACTAATACTGCAAGAGCATAATTTGTTAACAGTTTATGTGTTTAAAAATATATCTCTTAAGGCCCGACCGGCAGCCCATCAATGATTCTCTCTCATCATTGATGTTTCTCTCTCTCCCTCTTCCTTCCTCTCTGAAATCCATCAAAAATATATATTTTAAATTAAATTAATAGACTTTATTTTAAAGAAATATGTCTCTGTAGAGCTCAAAAATCGAGATATTCTTATTCGCTCAATGAAGCTTATTAATTATGTTATTCATAGTCACTCTCTCAACTCATTTCTATGGTCAACTTGATGGGTCAACTGTTAAAAGAGAAATGATTTCCATTGCAATTGGGTCTTTAACTTCTATTTAATTTGCTGATAGTGCTTCAACTTTATATCCTTCATCAGAATGGATATAAAAGAGGACAATCTTGAAAACACCCATCTCCTCTGCTGGATGCTTCTGTTTGGAGGTGATGGTCCCACCCATATGGATGGCAGTCACGTGGGGCATGGGCCCCGGAGGAAGGAGCGTGGAGAGCAGCTGGGGGTTTCTCCCCCAGGCAGAAGCCAGAAGGGTGCATGGCTTCCCTTAAGGGGTACTTCAGAGGAAGCAGAACTATCCCAGGAGAAGGAGCTCCTCTCTGCTGAACTGCCCCGGCCAGCGGGGGGTTGAGGTATCAGAGACCTTAAATGTGTCTGAACGCCATTCCCGACAGCCCGCTGCCTTCCCCACGCGCTGTGGCTTCTCTGGGACACTCCCCTGAGCTGCACCCCGACTTTTCTTTTTTTAAAATATATTTTATTGATTTTTTAAAAATATATTTTATTGATTCTTTACAGAGAGGAAGGGAGAGAGACAGAAAGTCAGAAACATCGATGACGAGAGAGAGACATCGATCTGCCGCCTCCTGCATGCCCCACACTGAAGGTGTGCCCTCAAGCAAGGTACATGCCCCCGACCGGAATCAAACCTGGGACCTTTTAGTCCACAGGCCGACGCTCTATCCACTGAGCCAAACCAGTCTCGGCCCGACTTTTCTTGAATCACATCCCAGGCCTTTGCTTTTGGAAACCAACACCTTCCGAGGACAGGAGCCTCAGGAAGAGGGAGGACGGCTGAACAGGCCCGTGTCCGCCCTCCGTGTCCCCGGGCACCTGTGAAACGTGTTCTCCCAAGTCCCATGCCTTTCCCTGTCGTGTTGTTGAGAAGGGCAGGAATTAACCTCATAGACACGCAGGCACATGGTCTAAAGAAAGAAAACATGCTACTGACAGAGCGCTCTGAACAGAGCCCTGCCCGTGGAGTTTAATAGGTGGACTCCCCGGCCGGCCGTGTGCAGAAAACAGCCCCTGAGCTCGGGAAATACTTGTTAGATGCACAACGCACGTGGCTTGAAGTCAAGAGTGAGAGTGGGGTGAGCTCTACCCCTTCCCCATAATTACTTGGTGTGACCCCGGGCAGGTGACTGACTGCCAGGTACCTCCATTTCAGCATCAGGGAGGGGAAGGAAGGGGAGGGGAGAGAGAGAAAGGGGAGGTGGGGAAGGAGGGGAGGGGTGCGATAACACTGCTCCTCAAACAAGAGCCGTTTCGGGATTAAGTGGATTTACTCCTGTCAGTCTGTGCCGCGGCACGTCCTCGGAATCTAAAACCTGTTAGCGATTTTCATAATCCTATTGACTCAAAATGGCTGAAGGATGGAGGGGAAAGACAGCTCTGGGGATGGAAGAGTCTTTTTAAAAAGCATACAGTACTTTGATTTGTTACAGAGAAGAAGGGAGAGGGAGAGAGAGAGTTGGAAACATCCATCAGCCGCCTCCTGCACGCCGCCTACTGGGGATGTGCCTGCAACCAAGGTACATGCCCCTGACCGGAATCCAACCTGGGACCCTTGAGTCCAAAGGCCAACCCCTCTATCCACTGAGCCACACCAGTCAGGGTGGAAGAGTTTTTTTTTTAAAGGAACGGGTCCTTGCTGGTAAGTCTGTAAACAGCCACCTGCCCTCTGTCTTCACTCTGTTACCCCTGCCCTTGGGTAGGTCCTGGGACACACAGAGCGGGAGCCGGTCCTGTTTGCTGCGGCTCCATTACAGAGCTCTTGTTATTCTTTTATTAAAAATGTTTTTACTGATATTTGGAGAGAGAGGAAGACAGGAGAGAGAGAGAGAGAGAGACAGAAACACCAATACTGAGATAGAATCATGGATCCGTTGCCTCCTACACGACCCCTATCGGGGGTCAGGCCCACCACACGGGCATGTGCCCTGACTAGGAATCAAACAGGCTGCCTCTTGGTTCACAGGCTGATGCTGAACCACTGAGCCAGCCACAGGCCGGCCTTTTGTTATTCTAAATGAGAACTTCCAGGATAGTGAAATGCAAGAAAAGAGGTGACTTTGCTCATTTTCATAACAGCGGGGTAATGAAGCCTTCCCTTTCCGACTGAATGCATAGACTGTCCCCGTGTTGATCCCAAAGCAGCAATGGCTTTCGGTAAATACCCGGCCTGCCGGTATGAGAGGAGAGGAAAAAATATGAAAAACAATAGAACATTTCTTCTCTGAAAATGCCCCAGCTTTAATCTGGAGAAGTGAAAGGGTATGAGAAGGCTCTGGACACAGACTGATTCTGGCTCCCACCACCTCTGGGCAAGGCATTCCGTGCTTTGAATCTGATTCCTCAGTTTCTCGCATCTGTAGAATGGGAATAATAATGGAATCTGTATCACAGGTTGTTATGATCGTTCATTGACTTAAGACAGCATCTCTTCCATTGTATATAATTAATGAGTACGAAGTAGAAGAAATTAGAGTAATTGTAACAGCAACAGCAATATGAGTTTATCTTCTATTTTTTCCGAGTCCATCAGGAAACTATATAAGATGGAAGCACTAGGCAAAATCCTTAAGATGGAAAGACTCTGCTTTTCTTTCTCTCTCCTACCAATAAAATGAATGTTTTCAGTTCATGCCAATGACAAATATTTCACCAAGATCCCTATTTGGGCGGAATTTACCTCCAGGAAACAGAAATATCCCTTGCGATAAACACTGCTTTCACACAAGGTGGGAGAACTGCTGAAAGGTAAACTGAGGCACGAGACAATTTTTTTTTTCCCCCCAGGAGTTTGAGGATGCAGTGACTGGAACAGGCCATGTCCAACCACAGGTGGCTCTGCGCGCTGCTCCCCCCGGAAGCCGGTTGAGGTGTTTGTAGAGAAGATGCTGAAGCAAAGCAGAGAGTTTGAGTGGCTGTGGCTTCCAAAGCTGGTGGCTGTCTGTGATTGGCTGTTCTCAAGCTCCCCCTATTCCGTGCTGTGTCCTGACTCAGCTCGGGATTTGCGGGATTTGCGAGGCTTACATAGGTCACCGCAGTGCGAGCAGCTTCGGCCATTGGCCTGGGGTTCGACCACTTTCACTTGGTGCTTCGGCGTGATGGTGGCCACAGGATTCATTCTGGCGAGGAGCTGGCTCGCCTGGCATGGGGTCCTTCCCGATTAAAGGCACATTAACCACCTGTGCGCACAACAAGTGTACAAAAAACCCTTGCTGTTAACCCTTCGGAACCAGTCTGGAAACGTTAGGCATTGTGACGGAATTCACTGGTATTTCCCCTCATTACTAGTGTTCTTCTTGCAATGGCCATTTACGTTGAAAAGATAATGATTCACGTGATTTATATCTTTGCTTTAAAAAATAAAGCGAAAAGCATGAGCTAAATGCCGTGACGCATTAGGTGGAAAGAATGCATATTCTTATGCTCTCTTCTGTCTGGAGAAAGGGCTGGTCCCAGGGCGGAGGGAGAAAAAGAACAGGCACCAGATCAGGCTGGCCGCCTGGTCCAGTCAGAGAGCAGGGGAGCTCTCAACCAGGCCTGGAGCAGGGCCAGGGAGTGGGGGTAGGGATGGGGGGAAGGGGGGCAGAGCCAGTGCAAAGAAACCCCACTGGGAAATGAGCCCCAAATAAATCAACAGCAAAGGCTGAGGCCTTGAACAAGGAAGGATCCACGCAGTCCAGTACAGACATAGTTAATGCATGAAAGTTGAATGATAAACGACTATTGCCGTATTTTCTGGCATATAAGACGACTTTTTAACCCAGGAAAATCTTCTCAAAAGTTGGGGTTCATCTCATACACCGGGTGTCATCTTAAAGGGCGGGTATATCCAAACTCTCTCTATATATTTTTAAATATATTTTATTGATTTTTTTACAGGGAGGAAGGGAGAGGGATAGAGAGTTAGAAACATCGATGAGAGAGACATTGATCAGCTGCCTCCTGCACGCCCCCTACTGGGGATATGCCCACAACCAAGGTACATGCCCTTGCCCAGAATCTAACCTGGGTCCTTTCAGTCCGAAGGCTGACACTCTATCCACAAAGCCAAACCGGTCTCGGCCCAAACTCTATATTTTAACTGGAAAAGTTGGGGGTCATCTTATACACCCAGTGGTCTTATACGCCGAAAAATACGGTATATATTTTCTGAGTATCTCCCAATAAAATAATGATTTAACGACAAGGGGAAAAAGAGGATCTTTATGTTGGGGAAACCCAGAGGACCGATTTCTCAATCAAGTGGTCAAGGCGGGGGAACAGAATGCGGTCAACAGGCATCGCTTGCTCGGCAGGGACGGCGAGACAGTGTCAGCTGTGACATCGGGCCCAATCTTTCTTGGAGGAGCACCCCCCAAACTCGAGCCGGGGACGGATCTGGACAGTAACCGGCCTGGACCTCCCAGAGGGTCTGGGTCATGAATTTCGGGGACTCCAGGGACTGCTCCAAACCGGAGGCTCGCCCACTCACACCAGACGTGGCTGTGACCCTGAGCGGACCCTTGGCCGTGAAGGTCCTTACTGGGACAGTTGGTGAAATGCCGTGGGGTCTGAGGACTAGATGGAGGTTGTTAATAGTTCTGATTTTCCGCCCTGAGGGCTGCACGGTAGTGGTGGGGGGAGAGGGGGACGCAGGCATCTTTGTTCACAGGATACCGGATGGTTCCATCCCCTCAAAGGCTTTAGGAAAAGCAAGGGCTGGGTTACTCTGCTCAACACCTTCCTGTGAATGAGCGGCTGTTCCAATACATTTTTTTTTAAATCATAAAATCCTTTGTATCAGCTGAGACCGGTTTGGCTCAGTGGATAGAGCATCGGCCTGTGGACTGAAAGGTCCCAGGTTCGATTCCTGTTGGGGGCATGTACCTTGCTTGCAGGCACATCTCCACTTTGGGGCGTGCAGGAGGTGGCTGATCGATGTCTCTCTCTCTCTGGATGTTTCTGACTTTCTATCCCTCTCCCTTCCTCTCTGTGAAAAATCAATAAAACATATATATATATTTTAAAAATCCTTTGTATCAGAGTCTGCCACAGTGTGACCCGTTCTTCTCGCGATTGAGGGACAGCTGTGATATGAGGCCGGGTGCTTGGGAATCTCTGAATTTTAATGGCTGTCGTCGTCGATGTTGACCTCTCCGGGGGATTTCTATAAAATTCAATTATTTTTCTAGCGGGCTCGATATCTCGCCGCGATGTATTTACACGCAGCACCCCGGGACCCAAGGATAATACGGAAAATCAATTGTCCAACCACGTGGGCCGCGGGCCCCGGGACAGCAGGCGCGGGCCTCGTGCCTGGTTCCAGGCGCCCGTGTAATCCGGTTTAGAGTGAAACCTGATGAAATTAACATTCCGTTAACGTCTTCTCCGGAAGTTAAATGAATCCCCCAAGTAATTAGCCGTAAAGAAATGCCAATTAGCTTGATGAAATCTGTCTTTTCAGCCGTTGGAAATTTGGAGATCCAAAAGGAGGATGCGGGATTTTACTTTAAAAAGAAAAAAATAAATAAATAAAAAGGCAGGAACTAAAACGCTTTGTGTGCGAGAAACAGGGGCGTCCTCCCCGCCAGCAAGGCCCGGGGGGCGGGGCCTGTCCCCCCACAGTCCTCTCTGTCCTGATGATCTTGGGTGTGGGATCCAGAGCCGCCCGGGGGGGCAGAGGCTGGAGCATGAGTGCCGGGAGGAGGGCAGACCACATGGACCAGTGACATTACATTGTGCTCCCTGCCAGACGGGGCAATGGGCATGCCTGGCAAACCCCTGCTGACATGGCACAGCCTGGGCCACCGCCCTGCATCGGGTGAAGTCCCTTCTCAAAGTCGCCTGCTGGGAGGGCTGGGCTCCTCTCTGATGCGTCTGCCCGGCTCCATCTCAGCCTCCGGGGCTGGAGCGGCCTGTGGATGGCCAGCCGGAAGCACGGCCAACCCAGGGCTTCTGGTGCCCTAGGCTGCGAGGCTGAATTGCCAGATCCGAAATCCCAGCTGCCTCCTCTCCCCTTCCCTCCCCCCGCCCCCCACCCCTTTTGTTCCAGGAAGCCCAGGGTCTGAGGCTGGGCTCCTGCCGGGCACCACAGGCCACCCATCAGAGCCCCTGTCCCGGGAGAGAACCTGGCTGCCGTGCAGATTTAAACAAAGGCCGCTCAAACCTTTCTGCCCTCATGCTGACGGTTTCTTCACTCGTGGTTTTCTGTGTGAGTGTTTTTATAAAATATATTTGTATTGCTTTCAGAGAGGGAGAAAGAGAGAGAAACATCCACGATGAGAGAGAATCATGGATCAGCTGCCCCCTGCACGCCCCCTACTGGGGATCAAGCCCGTAACCCAGGCCTGTGCCCTGACCTGGAATCAAACAGGTGACCTCCTGGTTCATAGACTGACGCTCAACCACTGAGCCACAACGGCCGGGTTTCACTTGTGCTTTGTGCGCAGTCCCAGGCACAGAGGAAAGGGAGCAGACACACCACCATCCCCCCCCCCCCCCATGGGTGCTTTCGCCTCCAAACTATCAGCGCTGTGCGGGGCAGAGAGAGGGAGGGGCCTGTGAGCAGGGACCATGGGCACTTCCTCCTCTTACAGGCAGCTGTTCAGAGACAGAGGTGGCCTGGAGACCCCCAACCCCGCTGGCACCTGGAGGGAGGACAGTCTCCCGGGGACCATGCCCTTCCACCCGTGGGGTCTGGTGCTCCCCGGGTGTGGCATCGGGGTGCGTTCAAGTGCTCCAGTGAAACATGAGGACCTGGGCTGGACACGTGAATGGCGCCTGGAATTCCACAACACTGCCTGCTCTCCCACCGGGATTCCACATCACTTATTTCAAAGTTGCCAAGACGCTTTGAGAACCATGAGGCCCAGGCAGGCTCTGTCCATGGTAGAGACCTCAGACAGCACCCTCACTGCCTCTCTGGGTTTAGTCACTTTGTTGCTCATTAAAGGATACATGTATTTATCAGGTGCCAAAGAAAGCGGCTCGCCTATATATATATAGGCCAGCGGTTCTCAACCTGTGGGTCCTGACCCCTTTGGGGATCCATTGACCCCACCATAGGGGTCGCCTAAGACCATCAGAAAACACAGATATTTACATCACGATTCACAACAGTAGCAAAATTACTGTTAGGAAGTAGCAACGAAAATAATTTTATGGTTGGGGGGTCACCACAACATGGGGAACTGCATCCAAGGGTCTCGGCCTTAGGAAGGTTGAGAACCGCTGCTCTAAAGAAACACAAGGGCAGGCGTTGAGGTAAGTCTGCGCTGGTCCATGGTGTGGCTCATTCTCACGTTGAGACCCACACAACCAGGGCCAGCTGAGCAACGCTAGCCTTGTCCTTGACTAAAACCCGGAAGCATCACACAGTTATGTTGCTTTACATTTCAAAGACGTCCTCCTGCCTTTTGTCTTCGAACAGGATCTGATGATTTGGTTTTCAGAGCGTTACCGAAAACACTACATTTCCAAGAGAATCTGGGGCACATCCAGGGGGCAGAGCTTTGACGAAAGCATGCGCCTGGGCGGCAGGTTGTTTTCATCTTCCGTTGTTTTATTGTTCTAAACGCTTTTCATTGTGTCCTTGTTTCACTGTTGAATGACACAATGTTTCGCTACTGAGGCGTCCTTTTAACAATGAAACGATGCAGGTCACCTGCGTGCTCTCCTGCCTCCGCTCCCCTCCCAAGAGAGTCCAGGCTCCTGAGAACCTGGTGATCCGGTGAGGAAGCTTCTAGGACCTTTAATGTGTCTCATTCAGCATTTTAAGTTGGATGATGTTTACTTTTATTTATTTTTTTATTTATTTATTTTTAATATATTTTATTGGTTTTTCACAGAGAGGAAGGGAGAGAGATAGAAAGTCAGAAACATCGATGAGAGAGAGACATCGATCAGCCGTCTCCTGCACGCCTCACAGTGGAGATGTGCCTGCAAGCAAGGTGCATGCTCCCAACCGGGATCAAACCCGGGACCTTTCAGTCTGAAGGCCGACCCTCTATCCACTGAGCCAAACCGGTCTCGGCATGATGTTTACTTTTAAAGTAAAGGAAATCTTATTGTCTGCCCGACTTAGGTGTCTAGTCCAGATAACGGACCAGAACAGGAAGGAGAGTCATGGAGCAGAGACATGGCCCACACATGGTGAGAGGGACCCCTCAACAGGAACTGTTGTAACCAGGGACCTTAGTGGCTGTTGGGGTGCTGCACAGGTGCCCGGGATTGTACCCATGAGCCTGCCTGCCACCCTGGACCCCACATGTCCAGAGGCGCGGAGCCCCGGGCTGTGGGAGGTAAATGAGTTCCGGTGGCAGATGAGAGGCCTCACTCCCCAGTTTCTCTCCGTGACGGGCTGCGCGTGTCTGCTGGCTGAGCGGGTGACTCCCTGCAACCCCTCTGCCTCCTCCTCTGGGCTCCCAGGAGAGTCAGAGGAAGAGCCGAGCGGGGATCTCTGCCGGCTCTCACCTCGCCGTGGCTTCTCATCACTTTCTCTGGCAACCGCTTTTGTTTTCTCTGCTTTGCCCTTGTTGCTGCTTATGATTATTATTATTAAATTTTCATTTCTTACTACACACTTCATTTCCTTTTCGGTAAATTTTCATTTACGTCGCACGTCCTTTTTGTTTTTTAATGTGTTTATTTATGGATTACACAGTAGATGAGACGTGCACTATGCACCGGAAAGGTTAACGCAGGGAATCATTCGGAAGTCTGGAACGGATTAATTCGATTTACATGGCTTCTAATGGGGAAAAACGATGCGGTGTTTGCACAGCCTTCCGGATGAGATGCGCTGGAGGAGCAAGGTTCCACAGAGTCCCAGCCCCCCACTCCCGCTGTTCTTTGTCTCAACTTGGCTTTTACGAGATCCTCGCACTACAATTCTAGGTCTCGTTACAGAAGAGAATTATTTCCACAATTAATAAACACACAACCTCAACCACGTCTCACAAATGATGATGATGGTGATGATTTAATCCAGAAATTTAGTATTTTTCTAGAAAAATACCCCAGAAACCATTCTTATCTCAGATCAACACAGACGTCAGCATTTAAGAGACTGTTTCTGCATCCAGCTCTGCCCTGACCCCTGTGGGGCCCTGGCCTCAGTTTTCTCTTCTGAGGATGCACCGCACAGAGTCTGAGAAGCACTCAGTAGGTGGACGAGTTTTTCAGCATCTAGCACATTACCTTTAAATTAATACACACACACACACACACACACACACACACACACACACAAATACACACATATATATACACATACACATACACACTTATATATATGCATACATACACACACACTGAGTGGCCAGATTATGCTGATCTTTGAATGCATAGTAATCTGGCCACTCAGTGTATTTGGGTCTCAGATGGGTACTAAAAGGTTTCTAGACTTTGGCTGGAGATCAACCACCTATCTGCCCTAAGCTTGCTATCAGCCAGTGCAAAGCGGAAGACTGATCAGGTGCAGGATTTATAGTATCTCTGAATCAAATAAGGGAGGGACTCAAGAGGAGTACACCGAGTGGCCAGATTTTTATGCCTTCAGAGATCATAATAATCTGACCACTCAGTGTATATATTAAAGGCCCGGTGCACAAAATTCATGCACTGGGGGGTGGGTGTCTTCAGCCCAGCCGGTGACCTCGCACAGTCCAGAAGCCCATGGGGGATGTCCCTCTGCCTGCACTCAGAGGTGGGAGAGGCTCCCACCTCCACCGCTGTGCTTGCCAGCCATGAGCCCAGCTTCTGGCTGACCAGGACTCCCGCTGTGGGAGCGCACTGACCACCAGGGGACAGTCCTGCATTGAGCAGGATCAAGCTGGAAACAGCTCTCCAACATCCCCCGAGGGGTCCCGGATTACAAGAGGGTGCAGGCTAGGCTGAGAGATACCCGATTGGTGCATGATCAGGGCTGAGACTGATGCAAAGGTTGGCCAGGTGGGAGGGACCACAGGTGTGTCTGGCCCACCTCGCTCAGTCCCAGTCAGCTGGACCCCAGCAGCAAGCTAACCCATTCAGAGCATCTGTCCCCTGATGGACAGTGTACATCATAGTGACTGGTCAACCAGTCAACTGCCTGCCCCATGATGGTCAGTGCATATCATAGCGAGTGGTTGAGCTGCCTTTGCATATGAGTAGCATATCACGCTTTGGCTGAATAGACAACTGGAAGACCGGCACACTTAGCATATTAGGCTTTTATTATATAGAATGTTTAAATATACTGTTTTACTTCAGAGAGGAAGGGAGAAAGAGATAGAAACATCCAGGATGAGAGAGCATCATCAACTGGCTGCCTCCTGCACATCCCACTGGGGATCGAGCCCACAACTCAGGCTCATGCCCTGATCAGGAATCAAACTGCCCGACCTTCTGGTTCATAGGTCAATGCTCAACCACTGAGCCACGCCAGCTGGTCTTATATTAATATATTTTGAATGAATGACTAAGGAGGATAAATAAAACTAAACCAAACAGAAATGAACAGCTCCTGAAGGTTTCAGCATTCACCCCCTTTCTTCCAGCTATTACACACTGGCAATTACACAATGGAACCTCAATTTTATATCATTTCAATCCATTTAAATGTGATGCCTGCATATGGCTTCTGGCCATCATATTAAAATACAGTTACAGAATCAACCGCATGAAATTAGATTATATTTTGAACCCTCAACAACCTTTTCAGAAAGTACCAGGCGATTTTGAAAGACAAAATAAATACATGTGTCCCTTTTAGTCCCCAAAGCCGGCTCTCCATCCCTTCCTGACGCTGTGCCCACCCACGGAGCTTGCAGAGGGACCTTCTGCTCCACAGATGGCTCTGTGCACCGCGCTCACAGACCCCGTCCAGAGCCCGGAGGCCTCCCGGGAAATGTTCGCGCTCCTCGGAATCCTGACAGGCAGAGGGGTCAATGGCGGAGAGGGGCAAGGTCGTTAGAAGGTCGTGGGGGCTGGTCCGGGTCCCGCAGCCCTGTCACAGCTCAGAGGCGGCGGAGGTGAAAGGTGGCGGCAATTATGCTCTGTTGGCTGCTGATAAAATTGACCCGGCAGCCCTGCCGGCTTCCTTTATTCCTAAGTACTGGGGGAGGGAGGCTTATGTACATACATTTATTTGAGCTCCCGCCCCCAGGAACGAGGAGAAAAGGCGCTTGTGCCCGAAAATTGGGTATGAAGAGAGATGCTCTGCATGCGTGTGGGCATCTACCGGCGTTTAAACCACGGAACCACACACATCGTGGCCCTTGGAAAGCGTGTCACGCTAGGGACGGTGCTGCTGAGCGGCTGGGAAGTGAGCAGCTGGGCCAAGGGACAGCAGCCAGGACAGAGGCCAGCGGCCAGCTAAGGCTCGGTGGCTTTCTAAGACCCTGAGGACGGGCAGAGCGCACAGACAATGAAGAGCCGCAGGCCCATGGGAGAGGCTGCGGGAAGGAGGAGCCGGGCCTCGGAGAGGAGTGACAGGTAAGAGACTGTAATGTGATGGGGGGAGAGGGGGACCTCCTGGCCTCTCCCTGTTCCCCACTCCTGCCTGCCTCCCCCCAGGCATACACTGAAGGGTTCGGCAGAGGACCCCACACCCTCCTGGAGCCCATGAGGGGGATGGGAACGGTGTTAGGAGTGGCCACTCCCCGGGGACACGTTAGGTACATGCCTCGTGTTCTGCCTGCTGAGTGGCTGTTGCCCTGGAGACCCGGGCTCATCGCGGGCCCAGAGGTCAGGCCCGCATTATGGCGACTTTATGGCCACTGAGAGGAGCCGGCCTCCGCTGCCAATCAAACGGCAGCATCGGGCCGGTGGGGCGCTGGCCAGGCCGTGTCCAGGCCGCCACTGGACGGGCTGCCATCTGTCCCCGTGCAGACACCTACCCGTGGCAGCCACTGCATTTGCAGACTGTTACCTGGGGTTCCGCAGCCCGACACCCCTGGACCCTCAGGCTGCCCTCGCCTGCCACCTAATGGGCTCAGGGACGGAGCAGCCACGCCGGCCCGGGACTCCTCCCTGTTTCTCCAGCAAGCACTCTGCACCGGACACGCCGTGGAGGGGGACAGCACAGCTTCCAGGGTGGAGGCCCGAGCAGCGCCATCACCTCCTCAAGGAAGAACTGCTATGTGTTCCCACACATTCCTGCTCCCGCCACATTTTCTCACACACACACATATACATATACACACTCACTCACACACACACAAACATACGCACAGTCACACACGTGTACACATACAAACATGCACAGACACACATGTACATGTGCACACATTCACACATGCACACATATGCACATCCACACACTCACACATACACAAATGCACATATAAACATTCACACTCACACACATATACACATGCACACATGCACACGTGCACACACTCATACACACATAAACATAAACACAGCCACACACATATATACACACACTCACACACATGTGTACACACAAACATACACAGATACACATACACATATACACAGGCACACAGTCAGACACACACATACACACTCACACATGCACACATATGCACAGACATGCACATACCCACTCACACACACACACACATATAAACATTCACACACATATGCACACATGCACACAGTCACACTCATACACATACACACTCACATGCACACACACACACACACACACACACGTGCTTGTCTTCCTCTCGAGGAAAAAAAAGCTAGAATTCTCCCACAAAGATGAGACTGCGAGCGCCCTCCTCCACTCCATGGGCGTGGTTTTTAGAAAATACAATAAGAATTCAGATTCCCGGGAGTGGGGTTTTATGCTGGGGAACTAAATTCAAGAGAGTGACCCAACCAGCTGCACCTCTGGCATCTCCTCCATGTTTCCACCATCTGCAGGGAGAGAGCAGAACTGTCCCCGAGCGCGTGCTCACGTTTTCCTCAGCACTTTCAGGGTGCAAATGGAAGTGAGGGTGCCTGGGGTGGCCGGGGGTGTGGCCAGCTGCAGGAGCCCTGGCAGGCAGAGCAACCTCAGGCCCAGGAGCTGGGCTGGGAAGGGGCCTCCGCTCCGGGATTCCCTCCGGACACCTCCCCGCCCCTCTCGGAGCTGGTGTTCTCTCTCTCATTAGGAATCAGAGCAAACAATCTGGCATTAAACACCCGGAGAGGTTTCCAGAGGCCCAGCTGATTTTCATAAATGAGCTTCAAGGAGCTCCCCTGGGGCTGGGGGCGGGGAGGTTCAGGGAAGCTTCCTGAGGAATGCATCTCATTACCATGGCGACGAGATGCAACAGGCAGGCTGGCTGTGGAAGCAGTGCCCAGACTTGGGGGAGCGGCCTCTGGTTTTCTGGGGGAGCGTGACATAGCAATAGCTGGTGCGGGGGTCCCGGCAGCTTTCCTCTCTGAGCAGGAGGGGGAGAGGGGGGTCCGGGAAGCCAGATCCAGGCCCCAGCTCCTCCCTGCAGGGGGCAGTCACAGAGCCATCGCACAGCATCCTGCTTCCCCCGGGGGTGGGCCCTCAGGGGCAGCGACGCATGCTCGGTGGAACTCAGACAGACCTGGAACCCACAGAGACACAGCACCCGCCAGGCACGGGAGAGACGGTGCAGTGCGGAGCCCCCGGGCTGTGAGGCCACGTGAAGGGGCATGGCCCTAACTTGGGGCCTTTGTGCTGCTCTCCCTGTCCCCCAACACGGTGCTCCCAGACCCTGCATAGTTGGCCCCTCACTACTCCGGACTCATTCCAACCAGCAGTGCCAGGAAAACGATTGACGTGATTCCTTTATCTAAGGCGCCTTCTCCTCCCACCGTCACACTGCAGGCACCTTAGGGGTTAATGTCCTTGCAGCTGTTTTATGATCAGAAATGTGCTAATCTAGTGACATGTCATTTCTGTTGTTTTTCTTTTTAGACTTGAGGTCTAGGAGGGCAGGCATGGGGCTGTTTCTTTTACTGCTAATCCTCACTGCCAGTGTAGAACCTTGCACATAGTAGGTGCTCAGTTTATACTGGCTGAATAGGTGCTATGGGCAGTGGGGGGGTGGGTAGTTTCTGATTTCATGGACTAGGAAGATACACGGGGTATTCCCACACCTGAAGTCTGAGGATTATGAGCATGATGTAAGGGTCGGCAAGACCACGGCTGAGAAGCATCACGGGTGAGGGAGGGAGAGCTATGGGTCCCATGGGCCAGGGACACCCCTCCCCAGAGGAGTGAGACTCGGGGTGAAGGGAAGGCTGGGAGGACGCGGAGACAAAGACGGCACTTCTGAAGGAGAAGAAAAAAAAAACGTGAAAAAGGGAAAAGATCCTGGGGACGAAGCATAGGAAATTGGCAGGAATAACAGAAACTTTACCGACCAGAAAATCAGAGTTAATGGAGTGGCTGGAGCGCGGGCAGAGGAAGGAAGCCCGTCTCCAGCCCCATTTCTCAGTCCTGATGCCTACGCTGCCAT
>PVJN01030988.1:0-25204 GCA_004026805.1 Lasiurus borealis | reverse complement strand
AATAATGACTTGACAATTCATATAATTAGTATTCAACATAAATGTTCCAATAAACTTAATTCAAATACACCGTTCAAAAATAAATGACCAGTCACCAAATATAAGCAGAAATGCAATCCTGACTGGTGTGGCTCAGTTGGCTGGGCATTGACCCATGCACCAAAAGGTTGCCAGCCCAATTCCCAATCAGGACACATGCCGGGTTGCAGAGGCAGCTGATCAATGTTTGGCTCTCACATTGATGTTTCTGTCTCTCTCTCTCCTTCCTTCCTTCTTCCTCTCCCTTTGTTTATGTCTAAAAACATCAATTAAATTTTTTTAAAAAGAATAAATACAGAGCTTTTCTCTGTGTTCTGCATTATATTTTTTAAACCTGTAATTTAATCTTTGTTGCAAACTCTGTTTTTGTTCCCTTTGCCCCAAAGAAATGACCTCCAATATAGTAAATGCTAAAAGTATATATTTTAACTGAAATTATGATCAGACACAGAAGGCCATTTTAAACGAATGTCATAATCAAAAGTATTTTTATCCTCTTACATGTATTAATAGATGTCAAAATGGTCAGCTTAACAGGAAGAAAAGAATGGGGCCACTTCAGTTATAGATTTCATGGAATCACACCAGAAGTTCCTCTTATATTCAGTCCATAGGTGTTGCATAAGCCCCTTCATGGCAAGCAGGGTACATCATCAATTTCTTTGACAATTTTGAAAATCTATAATTCATATAACTCTTTTGCCATCCCAGTCTCCATGCAAGATTCCAATATGTTAACATAATTCCTGATTCACTGTTTTCAAGTGTCCTGACATCTGAGCAGCTCTCTCTGAAAGATTCTTCTTGAGTGACCAGATCTATCTTAAAAATTTTAGAGATAACTCCAACTTTAAATTTCTCTTACCTACATACATACCACTTATACATAGTGTTCTTGACAACTATTCAATTTTTAAAAGGCTTCTTAAACTCCAAATGATATAATGAATTGTAATAATAATGCCAACTAAATAGCTGAGTGCCTACTGTGTGCTACATGCTGTTCTGAACAATTTATTAGTTTATTTAATCCTCACAATTCTAAGAGAGACTATTTATGCTGCTTCACTGAAGATGAAATTGAGACACAAAGAGGTTGAACACTAAGGGAGAGAGGCATGGATTGTAAAGTCAGATTCAAATCCAAGCATTCTGGCTTGAGTATTTAACTGGTTACCCACTACAGATATTCTCTCACCTCCTGATTATTTGATAGTCATCTGTGTTAGTCTTTCATTTTTTCAGTTTCTTCTTAAGAAAAGCAAGATATCTGTGGATGCATAACCCTACAGACCTCAAGCAGTTGATAATCTTCTGGTTGCCCTGCCTCTAAATGTGTAGGTCTTATTTTCTACCAATCAGGTCAAACTGTTTTTGCAAATGGGTAAAATAATATTGAGCTTTTTTTACTTAGAAACCTAAAAAGTGTTTTATTATTAAAATAAAGAAAAATGTGTGTACAACTAAATCATATAAAAAGTGATTTTGAAGTTTTGTCTAAAATAATAGTTATGTGTTGTATTTATTATATTGGAAAAATAAAACTGTAAGTTCAAATCACTTTTCCAAAATTACCTAGCTAAAACTTAGAGGTGCTAAAATTCAAAATAAGTGGCAATTCTAAATAATAGTCAGACCAGGCCATACAATGAAATGTCTGGAACAAGACACACAAGGCCATTCTCAACATCTTCTCTTCTGACTAACATGTAACTGCTACTTTTTTAGCAGTGACTACTCTCAGACTACTTTAATTCTCATGCCTCTTATAAATTTTTTTTAAAAAAGTAAGACCAGCCATTAAACTTCCCTAGCTTCTTGACAACCTCTAATTCAAACCTGGATCCCATTTTTAAAATTCTTCCTACAACTGTGCAATAAAATTTCAAATCCTTTCAGAAGCTTCTAAACATTTTCTTTCTTGAGACAACCCACAGTTTCTCTGGAGTTTATTCCTTCTAGCTGAAGTAAGTGAAATGAATCTAATTTGGATTGCAATTTTGTTCCTAGTGTTCTTTGGTTAATGATTGATAACACTTTCTACATTGTTTGACTAGGTGAAAAGTGATTCTGATGTACACTGAAGAGCAATATTTGGGAGAAAACTTGAAAATTTCATTTTGGATATGTTGAGTATAAGATTCTTTTGAGAAATTCAAGTGATGTTAAAGAAGCACTGGTCTGGAAGGTCTGTAGAACAAAGAGAAGCCTGGATAAAAATTTAAAAGTTATCAACATATATATGGACATGGATGAGATCCGTGGGGTAAAAGCATAGGGAGATAAGAATGGGAAAACTTGAACTGAATCTTTAGTAACTCCTTATAAAGGTTCTGTAGAGAAGAATGAACAACAAAGGAGGCCAAGAAAGCACATCCAGAGGAAAAGCATAAAGACCACAAGGATGTCATCACATGGACCAAGGATGTAGATAGTAAAGTCCTATGGAGTGAGCAATGATCAAAAGCATTTAAGAGATCAAGTAAGAAGAGAATGGAAGATTTTCTTTGGAGTCCAACTTTGATATTTTTGTGAGAGATTTTTCAGAGTTTTGATTAAAGAACAAGCCAGATTCGGTGGATGAGGAGTAAGTATGAAGTAAGCTACCTGAAGAAAGAAATAAGGATCTTCCAGAAGAAGGGAAATTGAGAAAGCTATAAAGAGTGATTTAAAGAATTAATTTGAAAGAGAGATTGATAGGTATTCAAGTCCCAGTGTGTTCCTCACTAGCTATGTGACCTTGGCTAGGTTTCTTGGTTAGGAAACTATGCTTCAGTTTCTCCATTTGTAACTGACCACACAGAATTCTGAGAATTAATAGATTAATTAATACAAGTTTTGGTATATAAAAATTAGCAACCATTATTGCAAAAACATGAAACAGCATGATTCCAATAAGGGCTTAAAAGAAGATCAATGTGAATGGTGAGTATGGAGATAAAAACCAGCAAGATTGACATGGTCCTAGACATGGAAGACTTTGGATGCCATGTTAATGAAATAATCCCACTTTTCAGTGGAATTCAAAGAGAAGTACATGATTTGCTAAAGATGACCCATATTTTCTGACTTCCCAATCAATACTGTTTTATTATTATGAAACAGGGAAGAAACTCATGATTACTAATTTTAGCTTCTACTTTTGGGTTACTTTTATTTTAATTAATAAAATGTAGAGAAATAGTATTTCACACTGTCCTGTACCAGAGATTGAGAGTTAGCAGATCTACTTAATATGGAGTCACAAACCCAAACAGGCAAAAAAATAGGGAGACAAAGAAATAATCCATAAATGAAAAAACAAAAGAATTTTCCAGAAGAATAAATAAATGAAATGGAAATAAGAAATTTATCTGATATAGAGTTAGGAATAATGATGGCAAAGATGCTCAACCGCATGAGAAAAAATATAGTAACTATGAAAATAGAAATAAAGAATGACATAGCACAAATAAAGAATACATTGGAAGGAATACATAGCAGAATAGGAGAAGCTGAGAATCAAATCAGAGAATTAGAAGACAGGGTTTAAAAAAAAAAATCACTCAATCAGAGAACCAAAAAGAAAAAACAGCCAAAACTGGTTTGGCTCAGTGGATAGAGTGTGGGCCTGCGGACTGAAAGGTCCCAGGTTTGAGTCCAGTCAAGGGAATGTATCCTGATTGCGGGCACATCCCCAGTAGGGGGCATGCAGAAGGCGGCTGATGGATGTCTCTCTCTCTCTCTCCTTGATGTTTTTAACTCTCTATCCTTCTTCCTTCCTCTCTGTGAAAAATCAATAAAATATATTTTTAAAAAAAGAAGAAAAGAAAAAACATCAGGACAACTTAAGGGAGCTATGGGACAACGTTAAACATAACAATATTAGAGCGTATATAGACCTGGCTGGTGTGGCTCAGTGGTAGATTGTAGGCCAGCATACTGAAAGGTTGCAGGTTTGACTCCCAGTGAAGGGTACATACCTAAGTTGCAGGGTGAGGGCAAGTGTGGGAGGCAACCAATAGAGGTTTCTCTCTCACATCGATGTTCCTCTTCACTCCCTCCCTCCCTCTTTCCCTTCTGCTCTCTCAAAAAAAAAAAAAAAAATGGGAAGATATTCTTGGGCAAGGATTAACAAATAAAAAAAGGATATGTAAAAAAAAAAAGAAGAAGAATGTATAAAAGCCTGTGTGAGATAAGATTTGCTTTAAATTCTAAGTTCTGATTACCCAGTAATAATAGGTCTTCTGCCAGTATAGCCAAATGCAGACTGGATCCTGACTTAGATTAGAACAGTAGCTTGCTAGTCTAACTCAAATACATTGTTCTGGTTAGGGGCATATGGTGGGTATAGGCAAGATACTATGAAATTAGTAAGGTAATGGTTACACTTAAGAAAATAATAATATTGTACTTTGAGTTGGGAAGTTCTATTCCTGGTTTTGCCACAAGGTATGTGACACTGCACAAGGCACCTAACCTCTCCAGGTCTCAGTGATAGATGATTATTAGAATTAATGGGGTGATCACATTGTAAGGTATAAAAATGTTGAATTGCTATATTTTACACCTGAAACTGATATAACCAATATAAAATTGTATACCAACTATATCTGAATCTTAAAAAATAAAGTAATAACATATATGTTTGAGATGGGGGAGAAAGAGGGGGCAACTACCACTACACTCTGTGTCCTGTATTGACACCACTCCTCTTCCTTTCTTTTATAAAGTTTGAAGTAAATATCCTGGTTGAGCAGTGGCCACTACTCTGTCTCCACTTCCTTCATTCATTTGCCAATTCACACAAGCAGATGCCTCCCACCATCCCAGCAACTGCCCAGTGTTTCAGCTAGCAGTCAGATCAACAGATCCAAATAACTCTTTTTTGACCATACTATCTATTATATCTACCATTGTTGAGAACTCCCTTCCATAAAGTCCCTAAACTACAGATATTCAAAGTAATTAATCACTTTTTTTTCCCCTCCTTGCCCTTATCTCCTGCCAAAGGGGTAAACCCAGGCAGCCATGTTTTATACCCCAGATTCTCAGGACCACAGGAGATGGGAGTGGAAATGCACACCTGTTCATGGCAGTCTAGATCCCTGATGAGACATGGCTCAAAAAGAAAAGTTAGACCTAATAGGGCCTCTTCTCAGGAATTTGAAATAGAAAACACCATGATGTGGTAGCTGAAAGGTCATGTCATAAAGAGATTCTAGAGGCAATACTTGACCATGGGAAGCCAAAGTTAGGAGGGCCAGAGGCAATGAATGAGCAAAGGAAGAGATTGCGAGGGAGAAGAGATAAAGCCAATATAAAACAAGAGATAGAAAGGGCATAAGACTCAGAGAGATAAAGGGAACATCTAATCTCCAAGAGTTACTTCCTGGAAACCCAAAGAACCACTCCTCCTGGAGTTTTCTCCATCTCTCTCTTCCCTCCCTGCCTTCTTTACAGACTCTCTGCTATTTGTTCCTTAAATATTAGTCTTTCCCATTGAGAGCTTGGTCCTTGAGCCTTTTTCAGTGTACATAGTTTCCAAAGGACATGGTCATGGCTCCCAAAATGAAGTGTATCTGATGATGCTTAAATCTTAATTTCTAGGCTATCTCTCTGTGCTGAAGCTTTCCTTGAGCTCTAGTCCTGTCTATCCAATAGCCTGATGGATATATTTACTCACTATGAGCATACTACAAGCATCTCAAAATCAAAATTAAAACTTTCCTGTCAAATCTACCTTTCCTCTAATGATCCTTTTCAGTGAAGTAAACTTTCAGCAAAAAACAAGTTCATCCTAGATTTTTCTCTCTTTCCAATCCATTTGAACATTAGGTCATATTAAGTCAACCTCTTGCATTTTTGTTCACTGCCTCTTCTCTCCAGTCCCACTGCTACTAAGTTTAGGACCTCATAATTGTCCTCTTGCCTCCTTTGCCACCAGTCTCTTGCTTATAAATAACTCTTCTGTTGCCTTCACACTTTCTTACAGGAAAATCCAAACTTTTTAGCAAGGCATCCAAATCCTCCTTGATGCTCCCCTGTTTGCTTCATCAACAGAATATTTCGCTGAACTCCATATAACCCCAGTTTCAAATTATCCAATGTTCTGTGACTTCCATAATATCTCCATTGTTGCCTCCATCTGGACTTTGCTCCCAGTGATCCCTCTTCCAAGAAAGCTAGCATCCTTCTCTCTCCTGTCAACACATTCCTATGTTGTCCTTCAATATTTATGATCCTTCCCCCACATTCAAATCACTGTCTTTTTACTATATCCCAACTATGCTTTGGACAGATGACTATGGCAACATCATTATTGCACTCAATTTTAAAATGTTTATATTTTTCTATTCTACCCTGGGAGGGGTGGAAAATATATCATTTTTACTGCTTTATGCCTAGCAATGGGAGCACTGAGAACATGCTGTGGAGAAAAGGAAGGCAATGAATACACTTGTCCTTCATTGGAAAAAAAACCTTAGCCTATTCTCTGAGAAAAAGGGATAATGCTGGGTAAATGAAGTCATGAAATTTTATAGTCATTATTAAAAATATCTTCCAAAAAACCCCACCCTCTCCCACAGAGAGCAAGAAAGGGCACCATCCTCTTTCCCATAAAGTGTAATGTCACCTCAGCAATTGGAAGCAGAAACCCCTCAAAGACAGGCAACCTGTTTCCCATAAGGATAACGGGGCAAGATGAAACAATTTTCTAAGCTAAAGAGAAACCTTCAAAAATATAAAGATTTTTTCATCTACATTCCTCTCTTAGCAAGAATGTAGTAAATGTGCAGCTGGAACTTTCCCATTTAGGTCCCGATGAACAAGGTGAAAATGGAGCCCCTCACAGAGGAAGGGTCCAGGTCCTGGCACACACAGGCAGAAAGGCTTGGTCATGGCCTGTAAGAGTGCTAAAGAGTCAATTATTCCCTAATGAACTGAACAGCCACTGCTTGAGGACAGTTTAAAAGGAATTTCTGTTTAGATATAATAAATAACTCATTTAATCCAGGATGGGGGAGGACCTCCATTGCTCTAGAAGGGATCCACAGGCTGAAGTGCTGAGGGAGAGATTGGGCCTGTGCATCTCTATCCAGGTATCCCTACCATTTGTACCACTGTATCTAAGAACAGTCATGCACCACCACCAGTCCTCGCTAAAGCTTGCATACTGAGAAAGGCCATGGGAAAATGATGGGCTGAAGAAGACTCAATAAATAGGGAGGTCTCCATCAACCAAACAAAGGCTCTTTACTTCCTAATAGCTTCTAGAGGACAATAGGACTGAGAAGAACTGTGCCTGCCAGAATAGAATGGTGAATGAAAGCTGAATATTCTATCCCAGAGTGGGAAGTCATTTTGCCTCCTGCATTATAAGAATGTCTTCCTTGACACATCCCGGGAAAGCTGGAGTCAATGCACAACTCCTCCCTTGGCCATTCTCCCCAGGACTCCAGGCTGAGTTGAGTTTGATGCTTGCATGCTTTTTCTGTGTGAAATAGTCTCTTCCCATTCTACTGAATGCTTTCTTATTCTTCAGTTTTCTCCTGTGTCAATTTCAGTGGGAAACATTTGCTAATATTCTGCCCTTACCTCTACCACACCCAGGCAAAGGGTTAAGAACATCACCGAGGACCTTCCTGTGTTTGCTCATTAGAGCACATAAACAGTAGATTGTCATGACAGCTTCCCTATGTGCTTAATCTGGACCTAAGTTCCTCAAAGGCAGAAAACGTGATACAACTCTGAATTTGCAGTTTCTGACATAAAGCGTTGTCCAGTCTCACATGATTAATAAAGATCTATTGAGCCATTATTAATAAGATAAAAAGTATAATGTTTTATAATATATAATATATAATTTTTAAAAAACATATTTTATTAATTTTCCACAGAGAGGAAGGGAGAGGGATAGAGAGTTAGAAACATCAATGAGAGAGAAACATTGATCAGCTGCCTCCTGCACACCCCCTACTGGGGATGTGCCCGCAACCAAGGTACATGCCCTTGACTGGAATCAAACCTGGGACCTTTCATTCCGCAGGCCGATGCTCTATCCACTGAGCCAAACCAGTTTTAGCATATAATATATAATTTTATATTATAATTATATTATCCATTATAATAAAAGGCTAATATGCCAATTGACTGAACAGCAAAATGACCAGTCACTATGACATGCACTGACCACTAGGGGCAGACACTCAATACAGGAACTGCCCCCTAGTGTCCAGTGTGTTCCCACAAGGGAAGCACCACTCAACCTGAAGCTGGACTTAGGGCTGGTGAGCACAGCAGCGGTGGTAGAAGCCTCACCCGCCTCTATAGCAGTGCTAAGGATGTCCAGGCAGCTAGACATCCTTATTCAGTCGAGACATCCCCAAGGGATCCTGGACTGTGAGAGAGTGTAGGCCAGGCTGAGGGACCCCCCTGAGTGCAGAAATCTCATGCACTGGTCCTCTAGTATATAGTATAAAATGAAATAGGGCAAAGCTGGTAATATTCTAAACTGATGAATTAAAGACCCTTTTAATGGACTTCTCAGGGTGGTGACAACCTAACTGTCAGTAGTCAGTCAAGAAATGCTTTGGATCCCTTCTCAAACAATTTTTTAAGTACATAGTAAAATACATAATGTGGCAAGGGAAATCAATTGTATTGAGATAACTACCAAAAGCATTTTAAATCATAATTTAGTTACATGTGTGTTTTTTACTAACTTATTAAATAACAAGGTCAAGTAGCATTTCTAAAATCTATAATTTTGAGGTAGTAATAAATGTGAACATTATTTGAAGATATCAGCCACAACTGTAATGTAATATGAAAATATCTGTACCTCCTAAGGTACAGATACTGCCAATACTACTAAGTCTTGTCCACATTTATAACTGAAGAAAACACTGAATTTCAATCAGAGGTTTATGAACATAAAGAAGTAAGTTTTCTCAAAGATTTAAGACCTAAATTGTAAATGTGTGGATCATTTGGATTCAGTAAAACCCCTATTTGTGCAACACAGGAAAACAGACCACCTCAAGTAATAACTAAGAATAGCAATTCTTCTATCTTTGGAGGAATGGTATCTTCCCAAATTAGTGTAAGCCTACCCTAGATAATAGCAACTATGTATTTCAGGGGTAATCGGGCTTTTGAAGGATATCAAGATTCACTTTATTTACTTAAAATGTAAAAGTTCACATACTTACTATAAACCTACAGTAATTAAGAAAGTATGGCATTTAAGGATGGCCTTATAGATAAATGGAACAAACTGGTGAGCTCAGAAATAGATCCACACATATTTAGTCAGTTTATTTGTGACAAAAATGCCAAAGCAACTCAGTGGGGAAAAGCATTCTTCTCAACAAGTGGTGCTAATAATTAAATAGCAAAAACAAACAAGCAAAAAACAAACAAACAAAACTCAACTTTTACTACATATCACATACAAAAAGTAACTTGAAATATATTGTAGACCTTAAAAATAAACTTCTAAAATAAAGTTTAGGAGAAAATATGTGTGACCTTTGGTAAAGGAAAGATTTTGTAGGATTCAAGAACATGAACCATAAGTGAAAAATGACAAATTGGACTTTATCAAATTTAAAATATCTACTCTTCAAAAGACACTGTTAATGAAAAGACATGCCAAAGATTGGTAATAAATAAATAAATATATATATATGTGTGTGTGTGTGTGTGTGTGTGTGTGTGTGTGTGTGTGTTAATCTCATACCTGTTAATGAGACTGTATGCAGAATACATGAAAATAACACAACTCAAGCCCTGGTCGGTGTGGCTCAGTTGGTTGGAGTACCGTCCCTTTAAGTTAAATATATATACGCGCCATATGACTCAACAATTCCATTCATAGATATTTAACCAAGAGAAATGAACACACATTGTCCACACATGTGTTAATAGTTGCTTTATTAATCAACAGGCAATGAATAAAAAAGTTACATTCATACAACAGAATACTTCTCAGCAGCAAAAAGCAATGAACTGGTACATATAATACCAATGAATTTCAAAAGCATTACAGTAAGGATGTAGGTGAAATAAGTAAGATATAACAGACTTCATTCAGTATGGTTCCATTTATATAAAAAGTCAAAACTAGAAACACATTGGTCCCTGGCTGCCAGTGAACCAAAGGTGAAGGGAAAAATTATCTACTTGAGAGGCATGAAGGGACTTTAGGGTAATGAAAATGTCCCATATCTTAATCTTAGTGGTAGATATACAACTTTTATATTAGGCAAAATTAATTAAACTCTACACTTAGAATAAAAAGGAAGAATAGTATGCATGTAAATTATATCTCAATGAATCCTGACCTTTAGAAAATCTTAGTTTTTAATAACCAATGGCCAATGATTTAATCAATCATGCCTCAACTGAAGCCTCAATAAAACCCCAAAAGGATGAGTTTCATAGAGCTGATGCGTAAAACCTGCAATTGGCTATCCCCTCCTGGTTTCTGCAGCAGAATACAGCTACCTCTTGTCACTGTGGAGGGACTTGGAAGAGGATGGGCCTAGACTGATTCAACATGGAGTAGAAAAATGAAGGAGCCAAATCCTAGGAAGAAAAAAAATTGCCAAATGCAATCAGTCCCTCGCTTCAAAGCCAAGATTGAGCTGACGATTCCAACTAGCTGGACAGCAGATGGAAGACCTCCCTGGCCACCATGAGTATTGGATAAGTCAGGGCCCATTGCATGTCCTCATCATGAGAAACAAGTTCTACTAGTTTGGAACCAAATTTAAGCAGCTGGAGTACTGAAGTTTCAGCTTTGATTTTTTTCTATGAAATCATTCAGGTTATTAAAATGCTGGACCTAAAACAAAACAAAACTAAAAAAGGATACAAAGTTTATCAGAAAGAAATGTAAATTATTTTCATTTCTAGAGCTAAATTATAGTTTTAGAGAATTGAATCTCAGGATTTCTCCCCCAAAATGAGAGACATCGGAGTATACTTTAAATACAGAGAGGACCAGATGCATTGGCTCGGTATCTCACTGAGTTTGTGTGTTATTTGGAAATTGGATTGTTTTGACAAATTACTTGCTAGCCAGGGAAAGCATTAAGGGATTATTTGTCCACTGCAATTTCAAATTTCTCCCTAATGATAAAATCATTTGAAATAAAAGAGAGCAGCCAAACTAGTTTTACTCAGGGAGATATTATTTCATACATAGACCCATCAGGATAAAGTATAAACAAAAAAAAGAGATTATACTTCAATTTTTAATTTTAACTTTTAGTGTTATAAATAATAGCAGCAAACAATTTTGATCCTAAATAGCACAAAAGTCAGAATTCCTTTTAAGTTCTTTTCAACTTAAAGACTTCAAATAGTTGGTGAATGTAGGCATTGTAAACTTCACATTGCAGTTTGAATCTTTACTTCTCAGTCCACTTTAATTTGCATTTTAATGCTAACTATTCAAGGATATTATTGAACTATATCAGTGTTTTTACTTGTTTATGTGCTATAATGCTTTCCTAAGGCATGATAAAACATCTTGCTTCCTAATCAATTTTATTTAATACTAGAGGCCCAGTGCACCAAATTTGTACATGGATAGGGTCCCTAGTGTCTACTGGCTGCTGGCCGGGGCCTCCCTTCCCCAGCTGCCAGCTGGGGCCTTCCTTCATTCCAGGCCTCCCTCTGGTGGTTAGCACATGTCATAGTGAGCAATTGAACTCCCGGTTGAACTCCTGAGGGGACACTTTGCATATTAGGCTTTTATATAGAGAGATAAGTGGTTTCCTTCAGTAAAGCAAGTATTTACAATTCTTTATAAAATCAATATTCTTCATTTGTTTGTTAATAGAACATTAACATTATCTGTCTTATCCAAAATAATTCTTTTCTTACCCACAATTTATAGAATGAAGAACCACCTCTTATTTGAAATGAGTTTCTGTTTAACTGTCTAATGAATTAATTTTTACATTTAGTGTTGTCATTGCATGAGCTGTTTTAAAGAACTAAGGGTAGAAGTTTATTTTATTTTTTTTATTTTATTTTTTCATAAAGAACAGTTAACTGCAAAATTTGAGTGCATTTTAAATTTTTTTCCATGATCTCTAAGTAATTGCTTATGGGGTCTTTTCTTCTGCATATCGAGATCTGCTGCTGTCTAATACACTAGCTGCTGGCCAGATGGGATTATTTAAATGAGTGAAAGTGAAATAAAATAAATGTTCAGTTTCTCAGTCACACTAGACAAGTTTTGTATCCTCAGTAGCTCTCTGTGTTTCCCAGCTATCTTACTGGGCAGCACAAGTAGAGCATTTCTATTATCACAACAGTTCTATTAGACAGTGCAGGTCTAGATAAGGGTCAGAAAACTTTTTTCTTAAAAGGCTGGATGGTAAATATTTTAGAATTTATGGGCCAATAGACAAAATTAAGTTATTATTTAGGTACTTATATAACTGTTTGAAAAGTAGATTCATTTAAAAAGGAAGCACCATTTTTAACTAAGTGTTGTAAAAAAAGCAGGCAGCAGGCTGGTGCAGGTCATTCAGCCTTTTTTCATTGAGCACATCTTTATTGAGCATGTCAATGTTTTAAGCACTGGGCTAAATTTGAAGGATAACATGGTGAACAAGAAAACATAGGCCCAATCCTCGTGGAGTTCAGAACATAACAAGAAAGGCAGTATATCTAATTTACACAATTAATTATCAATTATTATAATTTAACAATAAAATGAATATAAATAGAATATTATGAAAGGAAGTAATAAAGACACTTAAACTGGTGTAAAAGATTGCTTTGATTCTAAAAATTACTTGCCCTGCCCTGGCTCAGTTGGTTGGAGCACTGTCCCACACACTAAAAAGTGATGAGTTCAATTCCTGGACAGGGCACATAACTAGGTTTCAGGTTCAATTCCTGGTTGGGATGCTTTTAAGAGGCAACCCATCAATATTTATCTCTCACATTGATGTTTCTCTCACTCTCTCTCCCTTCCTCTCTATCTCTCAAACCAATTTTTAAAAAAAAGCATGTCTTTGGGTTAGGATTAAAAAATATTAAAAATTATTTGTATCTAATAATTATTTAATAGATGGCAAATATATTTATTGTAGACTTTCCAGCTGACCCATTAAACAGGCATTGTAAAAATTAATAAATCTGGATAATATTCTAAAGAAATTTATATTAAAATAGATTACATTCTTTTATAGCATCTGATTTTATTGTTGTTGACACTATTACAGATGTCCCCCATACCTTCTTTTTGCTCCCCTCCATCAATCCCAGCCCCTCCCCAGACCTCACCACATTATTGTCTGTGTCCATGGGTTATGCATATGTGCATATATATCCTTTGGTTAATCTCTTCCCATCCCCCCACACACCACTTCCCTCTGAGATCTGTCAGTCTGTTCCATGTATCCATACCTCTGGTCTATTTTGTCCCTCAGTTTATTTTGTTCATCAGATATGTGAGATCATGTTATATTTGACTTTCTCTGATCGGGGAGTGACTCCAGCCGAAGAGGATGCAGAATGAGGGCCAGGCGGCCTTCCCAGGCTTTGATACCCTCCTTCAGCTCAACAGCTCAGAACCACTGGGAGAACCAAGTGTGGAGTGTCGGAAGAGCAGAAATTCTTCCCAGCGGACATGACCTTCTGGTGCACTTGAATGGTGGGGGGACTGATAACATTCTTTACCGAATGACCTTGGGACTGTATCTGGGAGATACCCTCTACAATCTGAATTGCCTTGGCTGGGCTTCCTTTCTCCATCAGAAGTGAGACCAAGAAGCCTGCAGGACCTGAAGGACTTAAACAAGCATCAATAAATGTGCTGGATTTTTGAGGCGGGAGAGGAAATCTCTGGGCCCATCCATGCTGTTACAAAAGGTAAGATGGTTCTTTCTTTTTATGACTAAGTAGTATTCCATTGTGCAAATATGTACCACAGCTTTTAAAAAATATATATGTGTTTATTGATTTCAGAGAGAAAGGGCAAGGGAGAGAGAGAAAAAATTTTCAATGATGAGAGAGAATCATCAATCAGCTGCTTCTTGCAAGCACCCAATGGGGATTGAGCCCACAATCTGGACATGTGCCCTGACTGGAAATTAAACAGAGACCTCCTGGTTCATGGATGGATGTTCTACCAGTGAGCCACACTGACTGGGTTTAAAAAATACTTTTTTATATATATAACACAGCATTTTTTATCCACTTATCTCCTAATGGGCACCTGGTCTGTTTCTAGATCTTCGCTTCTGTAAGTTGTGCTGCTTTGAACATAGAGATGTATACATTCTTTCTGATTGGTGTTTCAGGATTCTTAGGATATATTCCCAGAGGTGGGATTGCTGGGTCAAATGACAGTTTCATTTTTAATTTTTTTTGAGAAAACACTATACTGGTTTCCTCAGTGGCTGCCCCAGTCTGCATTCCCACCAGCAATGTATGGGGGTTCCTTTTGCTCCACATCCTTGTCAGCACTTGATTTTTTTAAATTTAATAAATTTTTATTGTTCATATTATTATAATTGTTCCCCTCCCCCACATAACTCCACTCCACCCAGCTTCCACCCCACCCACTGACCTTATCTGTGACCCCATTGTCTTCATCAATAAGTGTACGATTTTTGTCCCATCTCTCTCTACACCCCCCTCACCCCTTTCTCCCTAAGAATTGTCAATCTGCTCCCTTTCTATGCCCCTGACTCTATTATATTCACCAGTTTATTGTGTTCATCAGATTTTTTATTCACTTGATTTTTAGACTCACTTGTTGATAGATATGTATTTGTTGTTCATAATTTTTATCTTTACCCTTTTCTTCTTCTTCTTCCTCTTTTTAAAGAATACCTTTCAGCATTTCATATAATACTAGTTTAGTGTTGATGAACTCCTTTAGCTTTTTCTTATCTGTGTAGCTCTTTATCTGACCTTCAATTCTGAATGATAGCTTTGCTGGGTAGAGTAATCTTGGTTGTAGGTTCTTGCTATTCATCACTGAATATTTTTTGCCACTCCCATCTGGCCAGCATAGTTTCTGTTGAGAAATCAGTTGACAGTTAAATGGATGCTCCCTTGCAGATAATTAACTCTTTTTATCTTGCTGCTTTTAATATTCTCTCTTTGTCTTTTGCTCTTGGCATTTTAATTATGATGTGTCTTGCTGTAATCCTCTTTGGATTTCTTTTGTTTGGGGCTCTGTGGGCTTCCTGGACTTGTACGCCTATTTCTTTTACCATGTGGGGGATGTTTTCTGTCATTGTTTCTTCAAGTAGGTTTTCAGTATTTTGCTCTCTTTCTTCTTCTGGCACCCTCATAATTCTGATGTTGGTATGTGTGAAGTTGTCCCAGAGGCTCCTAATGTTATCTTCATATTTTTGGATTTTTTTTCTTTTTGCTTTTCTAGTTGAATGTTTTCTGCTTCTTTGTATTTCAAATCTTTGACTTGATTCTTGCCTTCCTCTAGTCTGCTGTTAGGTCTCCGTATAATATTTTTCATTTCAGCCAATGTATATTTAATTTCTAGTTGGTCCTTTTTCATCTCCTCTTGGGTCTCACTAAATTTGTCCATCTTTTCTTGGAAATTCTTGAAAAACCTTACAACATGGTTTTGAACTCTGTATCTAGTCATTTCTTTTCCTCCATTTCTTTCATTTGTGATCTGTTCCTTTGTGTCCACATTTTCGCTGCTTTCCTGAGTTGGTAGAGTAGCTTTATGTGCTAGGTGTCCTATATGGCCCAGTAGCTCTGTCTCCCCAGTTACCTGAGGTGGACTCTCTTGGTGAACCCCTTTGTGGACTGTGTGTACAGCCTTGTTGTAGTTAAGTCTTGATTGTTGTTGTATCACTGAGGGCAATTAACCTTTAAGCCAATTGGTTGTGAGGATCAGCTGTGTCTTTGCCAGGAGAATTTCTATGCTGGAGTCAAACTTATAATACAAGACTTGCAAGATTGCAAAAGCCTCTGTATTCAGCTTGGATGGTGCAAAGTCTCAGGGCTGAGCAGACAGCATTGGCTCCAGTTAGCCCTGCCCTGTGTGGCCCCTGGGTCTCAGTGTCCCTCGGCAATGGCTGAGGCCCTCTCTGTGTTCACTCGAGCTCACATGCCCCCAAACCTCTGCCTTTCGCGTCTTCTCTGGTTACCTTGAGCTCTGGGGACCTGTATGAGTCTGGGTCCCCAAGGTCTTGCCTAAAACTAGGGTTCAGTGCAGTCAGAAGAGGAATTCAGTGAAGTTGGGAGGTTCTGTCTTCCTCCCGCTAGAGGAAGCAAGCCAGGCACTCCACCGCCTGTCCTCTCCACACATGTGTCTCCGTACCTCACCTTTTGCAGCTCCTCTGAGTCTCTGTGAGCCCCTCTTTTTCCTCCTAGTTGTAGAATTTCCACTCAGTCAGCTTTCCTGTGGTTCTAGATGATTTCCGTTTTGTCTTTTAGTTGTAGTTTTGATATTGTTGTGCAAGGCAGCAGTTTAGGTATTCACTTATGCCGCCATAATGGTTTCTCCAGCACTTGTTTTTTGATTTATTGCTGGAAACCATTCTGGCAAGTGTGAGTTGATACCTTATTATGATTTTAATTTGCATCTCTCTGATCATTAGTGACCTTGAACATTTTTTTGTATGTCTCTTGGCCAGCTCTAGGTTCTTATTAGAAAAGTGTCTATTCAGGTCGTTTGCCCATTTTTTAACTGGTTTGTTTGTCTATATCATCTGTTTTATAGATATAAAATAATAGTACCTCTTATGATAAAAAATTATATTTGCTGAAATAATATTTATTTATATTTGATGTTTTATTTTTCTCTACTAAAACATTTTCTGTTCTGGAAATGATCTGAGATTTATTATTGTTAAAAGAACCACTAGATAGGACATGTTTGAGAGCACAAGCTTTGGAGCAAGGCAGACCTGAATTGAAACGAAGCTTAGCCTATTGGCCATTTGACTTTGGGCCAACTGCCGGAGCTTTAGAACCCTATTTTTTTTTTCAATTACAGTTGACATTCAATATTATTTTATATTACTTTTAGGTGTATAGCAAAATGGATAGACATTTTTATAATCTATGTAGTAATCCACCGGTAAGTCTAGTATTCCACCTGGCATTGTACATAGTTAATACACTATTTTTTACCATATTCCCGGTGCTATACTTTACATCCCTGTGACTATTTTATAACTGCCAGTTTGTACTTCTCTGTTTACCTTTCACCCATCCCCCATACAATCTTTTATAATAAAAGTATATATATTACGTATTTCCTTGTAACCAGAAAAACTTGCCACTGACTAACTCCTAAAATGGCCCCCACTCACTATTTTTTATATTAAAATTCCAAATTGAGGCCTTCATTAAACAAAACAATATGATGCACCTAAAACTAGACTCACATGACAGATTTTTTTTTTATAACATATGACCTCCTTTCATTTATGAGAACTCGGTATATACAAAATCAGTGAAAATAAAAATATACACTATACTGTTTTTCCATCTATTGGCAATATTCCTTGAGATTATATTTGATTTTCTGAGGACATTTGTGCTCTTTGCAGTTCATTTAAATATGGCCTTTTTTATTGTGGTATCCATATCTTTATATAAAGCTAAATATTTAATCACTGAGCAGGTAAGAGAAAATTGAGTGAACAGAAGCAATTCTAAACTGAACACATGCCTTGAATGACAAATAGGCCAAATTGAAATTGTTTAGAGATAAATCATGTGCCACATACCTGCTTTGCTTCAATAAATAAACTTTATACTGTAAAATATGGCTGACTTTACATCAAGATAAGGATGAAGTAAAGGAATGAAATATTCCCTTAGGTCATGACATTGAGTTTTAATTCTTCAATTTCACTAAAATTACCAGGCTCAGGAACCAATTCTTCTGCTGACTCGGGTTAACAATGTTCTTTTACTGTGACAAATGAAGTAAACCAAGAAACTAGAAGTTGACATTCTCTGCACAGCTTTTTAGAACAACTCATGTTGGAATAATGGAGTTTAAAAACAAATTATTTTAAAAAATTATATTGACCAAATCCATCCTTTCAATCACTAGCCGTCACACTACTTTTCTTCTGTTTCCTCTGCACAATGTACACAGAGAGCTGCTACTGTAGGTTTCCAATGCAGCTTTACGTATAAACATTCTACTTCCTTTATCAAGGTAAATGGCTTCAATTCATTTTTACTGAGAAAGAGAAAGACAATGAGAAAGAGAAAGTTATGCCGATTTAATTCAGAGGTTGAAGGCCTAGCCCAGCCTTCCGGGCTTTATGTCATCTCAGATAAAGTCATACTGACAACAAGTATATGTATTCCTTGTGAAACATGGAGTTTCTTCTAAGTACTTGAGGGAACATCCGCAGGTGAGCGCATCCTAAGCTTCTCCTATCTGAGGTGCCTCTGTCTCCAGGAAGGAGCTGCACCCACAATGACATCACTGATGACCCCAGAGGCACTCTTCTGAGGGTTTCCATTTGTAGAGATGAAAATGGCTGCTGGGTCATAGGAAGTGAGGTGGTAGGATTAACAGGCTGTCTCCATCCCACTCTACCCTCTGTTTCTGTACAGTCATGTCTGAATTGAATCAGTATGTCCTAACCCTGATTCTTGAGATCTCAACCATGTCAAAATGTATTTGGCAAAAGTCCAGACTATACTTGCATTTCAATGTCCCAACGTTATCATCTGTCATGGAGACCCTTTACGGATCCTTGTGATTCCCCTAGCTCAGGGGTGGGAACCTTTTTCTGCCAAGAACTATTTGGATATTTATAACATTATTTGAAGGCCATACAAAATTATTAACTTAAAAATTAGTCTGCTATATTTGGTCAAATATATAATTAACTCACCCCTAATGCCTTGGCAGAGCCAGACCAAATGATTTCACAGGCCTTATATGCCCTCACGCTGAACATGCCTCCATTCTGTTCTAGCTCCTCAAGAAAACTAAGAGTTGGTAGGTTCTCATTCCCCAGCAGAAACTCTCTATATCAGTCCAGATTAACCCTCAGAGCATAAGGAAAATGATGGCCAACAATTACCAGTTTATTTCAGAAAGTGGTTCTCTTTTCTTTGGAATGTTTGTTTATGTCATTTCCTTACTCTCTGATACATTTAAAAGTATGCTTTTTTTGTAGTTCATTTTCTTTTTTTGATTGTTGCAGTGTAAGGGTTGGTTTGCTATCCTGCCCCAATTCAGACCTATTACATTTATTTTTACTCTAGAGGTCTGATGTACAAAATTCGTGCAAGGGGCTCTGCACTTGCAGCCCCGGCTTCTTCCAGAAGGTTGTCCAAAAGGTCGTTTGACTATCCAATCTAATTAGCACAATTTGCTTTTATTATTATAGATGCTGACATATATGTCTCCTCCATCTCATTAATGCCTCAGTTCTATATAGCAAAAGGGAAAACTATCACATTGTACTCTACTAGCTGAAGGGGTAGAGATGAACATCAAGTTGTGCTTTGTAGAGTTTGCAAACAAACTATAATCAATTTCATTGTTATACAGCAGTGGTTCTCAACCTTCCTAATGCCGAGACCCTTTAAGGCAGCTCCTCATGTGGTGGTGACCCCCAACCATAAAATTATTTCCGTTGCTACTTCATAACTGTAATTTTGCTACTGTTATGAACTGTAATGTAAATATCTGATATGCAGGATGTATTTTCATTGTTACAAATTGAACATAATTAAAGCATAGTGATTAATCACAAAAAAACAATATGTAATTATATATTGTGAAATATTTATTTTTAATTACAAATAAATGAAATTTTATCTTGAAATTGTGGTGTAACATGGGTAACAGTCTTAATATGACAACAGTAAACTACATTGCTACATTTTGCTACACCGAGGGGTGATGTGTAGGTTCCTAAGACCATGGGAAATAGGTATTTTCCAATAGTCTTAGATGACCCCTGTGAAAGGGTCGTTTGACCCTCAAAGGGGTCACGACCCACAGGTTGAGAACCACTGTTATATAGGATGTGGCAAAAGTAGATTTACAGTTGCTCATTTGGAAAATAATACAATCCTATCTAATAAAAGAATGATATGCAAATTGACCAGACCTCCGCTACATCCATTAGCCATACCCACTAGCCATGCCCACCAGTCAATCAGAGCAAGTATTCAAATTAACTTAACCACGATGGCTATGGCCACAGAAAGAGCAGGAGAGAGGCTTGGGTTGTCCCTGGCAATGGAGAAAGCCAAGCTTTCTGGACTCCCTGGTCTCTGCTTAAGGTGACAAAGTTTCAATGGTTGTCCAACCAGAAGGCTTGGCTCTGCTCCAGGCTACAAAGTTTCAGTTGTAGAAGATAAATAAATATCAGATACCAGGGCCTCCACTTGGGTCATTGGGGGGCATGGCCAGCCTGAAAACCCCAACAGGCCCATCACCCAGGACATCCCACACCCCAAGGGAATACCCACCCTGATCCAGGACACTCTTCAGGGCAAAGCAGCTGCTCCCAACCCATGCACCTGGCCTCTATCCTATCTGATAAAAGAGTAATATGCAGATTGACTATCACCCAGTTCACAAGATGACTGTCCCCATGTGGTCCAAAGATCCTGCCCTCATGTGGACACAGGATGGCCACCACAAGATGGCCAACAGAGGATGGCAGTTGGCAGGGACCAGGCCTGTAAGGGAGGGAAGTTATGGGTGATCAGGCCAGCAGGGTAGGACAGTTGGGAGAGACCAGGCCTGCAAGGGAGGGCAATTGGGGGTGATTAAGCCTGCAGGGGAGGGTAGTTAGGGGTAACCAGGCTGGCAGAGGAAGGAAGTTGGGGGTGACCAGGCCTGCAGGGAGGGCAGTTGCAGGGGACCCAGGCCTACAAGGGAGGGCAGTTAGGGGTTACCAGTCCCACAAGGGAGGGCAGTTAGGGCCAAACAGGCTGGCAGGGAAGCAGTTAGGCATCAATCAGGTCGGCAAGTGAGTGGTTAGGGTGTGATCAGGCTGGCAGGAGAAGTGGTTAAGGGCAATCAGAAAGGCAAGCAGGTGAACAGTTGGGAGCCAGCAGTCCTGGATTGTAAGAGGCCCCAGATTGTAGAGGGAGCAGGCTGGGCTGAAGGACACTTTCCCCCATGCACGAGTTTGTGCACCAGGCCTCTAGTCTATATAAATAAAGAGCCGGGGTCATAATGACTAGAGGCTTGACTGAACACCAGGCTGCACATGTAGCAAATGAGTGGATTGAACTGCTGACCTCTCAGGGAGAGAGAACGAGGCAGGGCTGATCAGCAGCAGAACAGCTGCTGGAGAGGCCCAGAGAGAGAAGATCCTGCTTCTCTCTCCGGGCCTTGCTAGCAACCAAGCCTCTCTCTCTCTCCCAGAGGTCAGCAGTTCAGCCCACTGGCCAGCAGCGAGGGGCAGCTGTTGATCAGCCCTGCCTCTTTAATAGGCCCAGAAATAGGCCCAGAGATGCTGGCTGGCATAGAAACTGATCAATCTGAACCAAATCTGAAAGAATTGTGAGGAGCCAATAGCTACCTAAGAGGTGGAGATTTTGATGCTGACTGGCATAGAAACTTAACCAAATTTGGGTGAAGTGCGAGAAGCCAATGGCTGCCTAGGAGACAGAGTGTTTGATGCTGACTGGCATAGAAACCAACTAATCAGAACCAAATCTGGGTGAACTGCGAAGGCAGAATCTAAAGTGAGGGCTTGAGAAGGTTTTTTAAGGCAAACAGCTATTTGGTGTAAGGTGTAAAACAGTGATTCAATATTTTAATAAATTTTTATTCTTCATAATATTACAATTGTTCCTCTTTTTTCCCACCATAGATCCCCTTCACCTGGCTCCCATCCCTCCTTCTGCCCTTACCTCTCCCACCCATTGTCCTCATCCATAGGTATATGATTTTTTTTTAATATATTTTATTGATTTTTTACAGAGAGGAAGGGAGAGAAAGTCAGAAACATCGATGAGAGAGAGACATCGATCAGCCACCTCCTGCACGCCCCACAGTGGAGATGTGCCCACAAGCAAGGTACATGCCCCCGACTGGAATCAAACCGGGAACTTTTCAGTCCGCAAGCCGATGTTCTATTCACTGAGCCAAACCGGTCTCGGCATAGGTATATGATTTTTGTTCAGTCTCTCCCTGCACCCTCTTCACCACTTTCCCCCTGAGAATTGTCAGTCCACTCTCTTTCTATGCCCTTGATTCTATTATATTGACCAGTTTATTCTGTTCATCCGATTTTTTTAATCACTTGATTTTTTTCTTTTTATTAATTTTTATACATATCTCCCCATTGCCCCCCCCCTCCATCCCAGGCATACCCCAACCCCCCAGTGTCTGTGATCATTGGTTATGCTTATATGCATGCATACAAGTCCTTTGATTGATCACTTATTTACCTCACCTAACTTTAATATTTTTGCTGTAATTTCACAGTCTGTTTGATGCTTTATGATTTTTGTCCCCCTGAGAATTATCAGTCTACTCCCTTTCTGTGCTCCTGATTCTATTATATTCACCAGTTTATTCTGTTGATTAAATTTTTAATTCACTTGATTTTTAGATTCACTTGTTGATAGATATGTATTTGTTGTTCATAATTTTTTAATTAAATCTTTATTATTCAGATTATTACATTTATTTCTCTTTTTCCCCCTCCATAGCACATCTCCACCCAGCTCCCACCCTTACCTCTGCCCTTACCTCCCTCCCATTGATTTCATCCATATGTGTATGATTTTTGTCCAGTCTCTCCCTGTACACCCCTCACCCCTTTCCCCCTGAGAATGATCAGTCCACTCCCTTTCTGTGCTCCTGATTCTATTATATTCACCAGTTTATTCTGTTGTTGATCAAATTTTTAATTCACTTAATTTTTAGATTCACTTGTTGATAGATATGTATTTGTTGTTCATAATTTTTTTGGCTTTTACCTTTTTCTTCTTCCTCTTCTTAAAGAGTACCTTTCAGCATTTCATATAATACTGGTTTGGAGCTGATGAACTACTTTGGCTTTTTCATATCTGTGAAGCTCTTTATCTGCCCTTCAATTCTGAATGATAGCTTTGCTGGATAGATTATTCTTGGTTGTAGGTTCTTGCTATTCATCGCGTTGAATATTTCTTGCCACTCCCGTCTGGCCTGCATCATTTCTGTTGAGAAATCAGCTGACAGTCATATGGGTGCCCCCTTGTAGGTAATGAACTGTTTTTCTCTTGCTGCTTTTAATATTCTCTCTTTGTCTTTTGCTCTTGGTATTTTAATTATGATATGTCTTGGTGTGGTCCTCTTTGGATTCCTTTTAATGGGGTTCTGTGTGCTTCCTGGACTTGTAATTCTATTTCTTTTACCAGATGTGGGAAGTTTTCAGTCATTATTTCTTTAAATAGTTTTTCAGTATCTTGCTTACTCTCTTCTTCGGCACCCCCACAATTCTGATGTTGGTACGCTTGAAGCTGTCCCAGAGGCTCTTTACATTATCTTCACATTTTTGGATTCTTTTCTCTTTTTTCTTTTCCAGTTTAGTGTTTTCTGCTTCTTTCTATTGCAATTTTTTTACTTGATTCTTGCCTTCCTCTAGTCTGCTGTTAGGACTCTGTATAATATTTTTTATTTCTCAGTGTCTCTAGTTGGTCCTTTTTCATCTCTTCCTGGGACTCGCTAAATTTATCCATCATCTCTAGTTGGATCTTTTGCACCTCTAGTTGGTCCTTTTGCATCTCCTCTTGAGACTTGATAAATTTATCCATCTTTTCTAGCATATTCTTGAAAAACCTTATAAGCGTGGTTTTGAACTCTATATCCAGTTGTTTTTTTCCCTCCATTTCTTTTGTTTGTGATCCCTTCCCTTGTCTCAGCATTTTCACTATTCCGGGGAAACTTCTGTGTTGAATTCAGCCTTATGATACCAGACTTGCAAAACCGAAGAAGGCTCTGTTGAGCTTGGGATGGGTGGAGTCTCAGGGCTTAAGGGACCGCCTTGCCTTCCAGTCGGCCCCACCCCCCACAGCCCCTGAGTCTCACGTGACTGGGTAAACGCTGGAGAGGTCCTTGTGCACACGCTCCTGCAGTGCCTCTAGACCGCTGCCTTTCCAGCTCCCCTGTGCACCAGTACCACACGAGTCTAGGTCTCCAGGGTTTCGCCCGGAACAGAGACTTAGTGGAGTCAGAAGTGGCACAGTTGGGAGGGTCTGTCTCCTGCCCACTCTCAAAAGCCAGCAGCAAAATCAGCAATCTGTCCTCTGTGCAGTGCCGTGCCTGCCACCAGGCCTCTGATCTTTTGCGACTCCCCTAAATTTCCATGCACCTCTCCCTTTTCACAGTCCAAACTCCCCCCGTATGAGTTTTGGCTGAATCTGGGGTTTAGTGTTGTAAGATAAGGGGTTCAATGCTGTTGGGAGTCTCCATTTCCCTCCTGCCAGAGAAAGCCAGCCAGGTACTCCAGCACCCGCTCTCTCCATGCTTGCGTGTCTCCATACCTCAGCTTTTTGCAGCTCCTCTGGGTTTCTGTGAGCACCTCTTTTCTTCTAGCTGTAGAACTTACACTCAGCCAGCTTTCCTGTGGTTCTGGATGATGTCCTCTCTGTCTTTTAGTTGTAGTTTTGAAATTGTTGTGCGAGGCAGCAGTGTAGGTGTTTACCTATGCCACCATCTTGGATTCTCTGTTGTTCATAATTTTTATCTTTACCTTTTTCTTCTTCTTCCTCTTCTTAAAGAGTACCTTTCAGCATTTCATATAATACTGGTTTGGTGTGGATGAACTCCTTTAGTTTTTTCTTATCTGTGAATCTCTTTATCTGACCTTCAATTCTGAATGATAGCTTTGCTGGGTAGAGTAATCTTGGTTGTAGGTTCTTGCTATTCATCACTGAATATTTTTTGCCACTCCCATCTGGCCAGCATAGTTTCTGTTGAGAAATCATCTGACAGTCATATGGGTGCTCCCTTGTAATTAACTATTTTTTTCTTGCTCTTTCTCTTCTTCTGGCACCTTCATAATTCTGATGTTTGTATGCTCCTTACACTGTCTTCATATTTTTGGATTCCTTTTTTTTTTTTTTTTTTTTTTTTTTTTTTTTTTTTTTTTTTTTTTTTTTTTTTTTTTTTTTTTTTTTTTTTTTTTTTTTTTTTTTTTTTTTTTTTTTTTTTTTTTTTTTTTTTTTTTTTTTTTTT